>JAUCMU010045022.1:0-16039 GCA_032275025.1 Enteromius treurensis | reverse complement strand
ATCAAACACAGCTGGACTCAAATGAAGGTGTAGAACCATCTCAAGGATGATCAGAAGAAATGGACAGCACCCGAGTTCAATATATGAGTGTCACAGCAAAGAGTCTAAATACTTACGACCATGTAATATTTCAGTTTTTCCTTTTTCAATAAATCTGCAAAAATGTCATAAATTCTGTGTTTTTCTGTCAATATGGGGAGCTGTGTCTAATTGTCATTAATGTCATTAATGAGGGAAATAATGAACTTAAAATGATTTTAGCGAATGGCTGCTAATTAACAAAGAGTGAAAACTGTAAGGGGATCTGTGAAATAAAATCCTGTAGTGGAAACAAGCTTACATGTTTATAATATTAATTGCATGTTTAAATACTTCTTTTTTCTGTATTGCTTTGTTGCTTTGAAAAGCTCTACACTATGCATCTGGATAGTTATAGAAGAAAATCTGCGTGGTTAAAGAACTTAATGTCATGAGTCTTACAAATAGTAACTGTGTGTACTGTAATATTAGCATGATATATATATATATATATATATATATTTAAAATATAATATATTTTTTCGAAAGGTACCACTTGTGTAAAATCAAATTGCACATTTGTAATGCAAAATAAACAGAGCACGTACGATCGGCCTCCATTAAAGACCAGTGGCTGCGCCGAGAGGCCTTTTCTCCTTAAATAAAACATTTCTACCATCATCATGTCTGATCTTGTTTTGCTCTGCCTGTGATCCGCCGACCGGCCCAGAAAAGCCAGTCAAATTTGGGTAGTGCCGCTCGCCAACCTGTGGCCTGGAGAAACAACATGCTTAGGAAGATCAAATGGGATGGGAGATGTGTAATTACTGGTGGTTATGAAAACTGGCTGTCATCCTCAACGCGGCGAATTCAGAGCCGCCCGAGGACAGCCCAGGCAGACACGCCTGGAAAAGCACTAATCCAGCACACATTTAACTAGCTTCACCTCGCTTACTCTGGAGTTTAATACGGAGGCAAATGAACGAGACGGCACGGGTCCGGACGCTATTTATTTGTTTATGTCGTGTATTCATTTATGTGAATGAATGAATTTAGAACGCAATTTTTACTGCTACATGAACAATTTTAGATATATTAATATATATATATAAATATATATATATATAATATACAGTTTAAGAAAAGAAAAAAATAAATAAAAATGTATAAAAATAATAACAAATTAATTATATTTTATATACAGTATAGACATATAAACACACACACACAAACACATTCACATACATTTTTGTTCATATTCTGAGTGAAAATCACTGTGGAAAACAATAATTTTCTTTTTTTTTTACATACTTAAAAAATATGTTTTTCTGTATTTTACTTAATATATTAAAACATTTTATAACAAAAAAAATCTAAGCAAACCCATACAAGTTTTCAGTTATTCAAGATAAATTTAAAAAATATATATATCATTTTGGGAAAAACATATCGAGAAAAAATATTGTAAAAAAAAATATATATATATTATTTAGTGCAAAATGTCATGGAAAACGTGTCTTTTTCCATTTTTTTAACGAAATTTGTTGTCTTGTTTATTTTAAACGTTTTGTGTTTCGATTAAAACAAGGAAAAAACTGTTAAAAATAAAGATATTTAGTAAATATGATGAAAATTAGGGTTTTTTTATGTTTTGTACTTGTCATATTAAACATTTTGAAATGGACAACAAAAATTAAGCAAAACAGAGAAAGAACTTTAGAAAAAGAAAATAAGAAAACATTCTAGAAGAAAAACCCTTCCTGTGTTCATGTGGTGCAAAACACAATAGAAAACACGTCTAGATTTTTACTATATATTACTTCAACATTTTGGACCAAAATTGCGACCGTGAACCAAAAAGCAAATAGAAATACCCAGATTTATGTAACAAATATTGTCAAAAGGCCAAATATAGAGACATAATTGAAGCTTTTTCACCCGGCTCCAGCGCACTCCATAATTTGATGCACAGCATACAAACACGCTACACAGCAGATCACTCGATATCATTCTTCCCAGCAGCAGATAAAAGGCATAATGTTGAATTCATGTGGTCGGGCCAAAGGAAAAAGTGAGGGAAGAAAAGATAGAAACTTCCCCCTACCCCCACCTGCTTCTATCACTTTGTCCCCTAGAGGAAGGGAACATTATGCAGGAGGACAATGCGCCAAAGCAAGCCAGGCCTGTTGCAACAGGTTGGCGCTGCAACCAAAAGCATCTGTCTGTGCGACACGCTCTCTGTAAGCAAGAGACCGATACCCTTCTGTAAATCAGGCTCGCATGCATGCATTATCTGATAATTAGCTATACTCGTAGAAGCGGATGTTTGGCAAAGCCCTCGCTGACGCCTTCAGTGACTCTCCAGTTCACAAAACACCCTTTACAGGGCTTGAACCTTCAACCTCAGAGATACAAACCTACCTACAATGTTCTTTTGCATGGGCTTGCAATTACAATTTACATTCTGCATGTAGATACTAGTCATGAATGACACCTCAAAACGCTTGCGATTACAATAAAACAGCCTACATAAACTCTCAGACTTAGGCTGAAGAGAGACCAGAATATCACAGAGACTCGAGGGTGGACTTTCTTCGCTTGAAATGGTACGAAACCACCTAGCAACCACCCAGAACACCTTAGCAACCATTCACAATACAGCACGTTTTTGCACAGGCAGGCACACTTTGTGCATAAAGCACAAATCTAGTTGCAACTTGCAACAGAACAGAGAGGCCAATAAAACAGAACTCCAGAAACACCGCTCTCCGTCCGTGTCTAATGAAGCAATCGTCTCGTAATGTGAACTGCAGTCAGAATCAAACACAACCCTAAACGAGAAGAAATCGGTTTTAGTTCATTTTTTGATGATCCAATAATTCTTTCCCACAGGGATAAAGGCTTTCAAAATCCGTTTACAGTGAGAGCATCCCCTCTGGCTTGATCGGGACGCCTCTCGCAGAGAAACTCGCAGCCTTCAAAGCCTGAAAATCTGGCAGTATGGCCTCGGAGAACAGACCTAACGCTTTACAACACCACAAATCTATCAGCTCCAATAAGACCCGAGCAGCTCTTGGCTCTCACACAGATGCGTCAGATGGCTTCCCAGGTAAGCGCTTCTGCATGAGACACGACAACGGTGTGTCATTGATCGTCATGCAAAGGGCTGTTGCGGTTTCTGCTACTACAGTGTGTGACAAAACATCTATAGTGGCCACAAAGTTAAATGTTTTGTTAGAAGAGTGAGAGTGACAATCAAATCTAACGGAAGACATTCAGACCATTTTAAGCCACTGTCCGCCAGTAATCAATGATCATACAAAGACTTGTTGGTGTTTCTGGTACTATATGACATGTATCGTGGACTCAAAAACAAACCAAGTGATTGCACTTTACCAAAAGAGCATGTTTGTGCTGTTTGTTCTCTCTTTTCATCTCGTATCTAATGCAAAGACATTCAGACATTTTCACATTCACTGTCTGCAAGTTGAAGCTTCCAAGAGCTTGCAAAGGACCGTTTGTGTTTCTGGTACTATATAACATGTATTGTGCCCCAAAAATGTAAAACAATATTCCAAAATAAATCAGCGCATTTTGCTAGCCGAACATGCATATGCAGTTTCTTTACAATGAATGACACTTGCTTTGATTTAGTATCTAAAGCACTGACATTCAGACAGTCTCTACTTGTATAGGGTAAAACCTTTAGGGTAAAGGGTTTCTGATACTATATGACATGAATTGTGGCCCAAAACAAACAGGAGGTTACCGCATTTTTTAAGTTTTCTAAACGTATTGTTAGAATAGAATGCATATGGATTTGCAATAAGAGACATTCACACGTTGCTTAAGTGTCCAAATACTTTTAGAGAACTTGTCTCCAAGAGTATCATGCAAAGAATTGTTTTCTGATACTGCCTGACAAAACATCTGCAGTGGCAGCAAAATTAGCTTGTGCCATGCTTTTACAATAAATGACATTTGCTTTGACCTAATATATAATGCAATGACATTCAGACAATTTGAAGTGGCCAAATGCTTTTTTTAGGCTCACCACCCGTAAAAAACTTCCAAGACTGAAGAGGATCATGCAAAGAGTTGTTGGTGTGGGAATGTGCGCTTTTGCTGTTTCTTCACAATGATAAACTAACGCCCAAAGCATTTTAATTAAGAGTCCAGACACTTTTTGGTGCCAGTTAAGGCCTCCAAGAGTGAGATACACAGCTGATCCCACACCGTTACCTAGACTCCTAAATGAGGTTTTCGCAGCAATGCAATAAAACCTCCATTTCAATAAGCTTTCAGTTTTCAGTTTCAATTTTTCCCAGCATAAAGAACTATTTAGAACCTTTTTCCACTACAAAGAACCTTTTGTGGAATGGAAAATTCCATGAAGATGCCAACAAAGAGCATCAATCCAGTGCATGACCGAAAACACCTTCCAGCTCTTACCTGCATCAGTTTGCCTTCAGCGTAGCCTGCGCTGCCGCTGGCGAACACCCCTTCCAGGGTGATGGGCCTGCTGGTGGGCTCCTGCTTCAGCAGCGACACCTTGATCACGGCTCTGGGTGCGGAGCGTTCCGACTCCACGGCAGCGGCTAGTTCCAGGCCCATGTGGCCCAATGCCACCTGCGAGGCAGCCATGAGCAGCCACGGCCAGAGCCCGGCCAATTGCCGCACAGGAACCCTCATTGTCCTGGCTGCAGCGGCGGGCCCCGGCCATACATTATGCGCTACCCGTCCAATCAGAGCTCAGATAAAAGACAGGAGAATCCTTAGAGGTCAGTGAAACTGTCCAAAAAAATCAGTGGCTTTTAGAATGGATCGTTTTCTAGGCACTGCAGGGATGAGATTTGAAATAAAAGAATACTACAAGCAACTCCGTGGAACTTCAGTTGGGGACTGGCCTGTGTCACTGACAGAACATGATTGACAGAGGGACTGGGTGATTGACAGCGGACAGACTCCTGGCGCGAGCATTGATTTGAACGACTAAAAAAACAACAAAAAAAAACAGAGTTTAATATGATCTCCCAAAGGTCGGATCAATAATAATACAGATTCCCCCGTGGGTTCCCGCGCGTTGTGATTGATAGTGTGACGTCATAATGACTCCATTATTGTGCGGTGCGCCGCGTCCACTTCAAAGGATTCCAGACATTCCAGAATGTAACAGGTTGTAGCAGAATCGCCGTATCCATCAATACAACAATGTCTCAGTTATTCCACTCGGATCGAACACGCATCACAAGCCCACTGTGAACGCCTGGAAACGTTTCCCATGAGATTCGACATAAAAACTGCGACGTGAAAAATTATCCGGATAAAACAAGAGCTTTGCGGGAGCGATCGAAAACACTGTCCGGAGAGAGCCGTTTCTCAACACTCGTTTCCATGTTCCTAAATGAATTAAAACTTCACAAACCTGATCGACTCTGATTAAATTTCCACAGATCTATGTCGAGAAAATCCAGACACTTGAAGTGAAGTAGAATCCGCACGCGCTGTCCCGAAGCCTCACTGTTGTTGATCCGAACGGCAGGAACACTGGAAAAGTTTAAAGTTGAGTGTGTGTGTGTGTGTGTGTGTGTGTACCTGCTGACTGTCATCGAGGGTGGAGCAGAACTGATCCGACCCATTAAACGCGTGCACTCACTCACACACACACACACACACACACACACACACACACACACACACACACACACAGAGAGAGAGAGACACACACATCGCGCCCTCTAGCTGAGATCACTGGAGAAACATCTGAATTACAGAACGATGGTGGAAGCCAAAACTGATTTTCTAAACGTAAATATAATAATCGGTGTAACTATATACGCTTAATAATAACTGGTACATATGTTAGTGGAAGCAGATGTGGAGAAAGGTGTCATTCCATCACTTGCTTACCCTGCTGTGAATGTGTGTCGTCAGAATCAGAGTCCTAACAGCTGATAAAAACATTGCAATATTCCACAGGTGATCCACAACACTCCAGTCCATCCCATGTTTTTAAAAATCAAATCCCTCATTAAGACATTTTAACTTCAGACCTTTAGCAACGTTTCATCCAGTGAGGGTGAATAATTGTTCTGCAAATGTCCATTTTTTAATGAACTGCTTCTTTGAAATCAAAATTAAATGTTGAAAAGTAGGATTTGTCTTTTTAGGAATGTTGATTTCAGGCAAACAGAAAGAATTAAATGGAAGACAGGTTTTTACAGTCACATTGAGTGCTTGCAATGTGTCAGACAAAAACAAGGTCAATTAAAATATCACAGTGATATACTTTAACTGCAAAATCGAATTATATTGTCTCCTAATTTAATGGTGACATTAACTTTTATCCAAATTATGAATTGGTAATTTTAAAATAAAGTCCAAAATGAGGATTTATACATTTATTCATGACTTGACAGCCTTTATCAGGGATTTTGGCTTTGGCATTTATTCAAATTTAGAAAAGCTGAAAACAAAACAGTTCATTCAATGCTATTAAAATCTGACTTTCACTCTTGTGCTATAGTACATTTTAAACAATTAAGAATTCAAAAATATAAGACAAATAACACAATAATATATATATATACAAGATACGTAATATCACATTCACTAGATATTTAAATGTATTTAGAATAAATACCATTAAAATTAAAGGCAGAAACTACTTTTAAAAATACAGCAAGCAATATTAACCTAACTCTACTTCTAATCTTCAAAACTTTCTTAAATAGTTCATACAATTTTGAAGACAGCTTACAATAATACTTAAGTTAATAATGAAATAATGAACAAGTTTGTGATGATTGTCATTTGCATATGCTGATGCTGCCTGTCACCTGTGGAGCATAACCATCATAAAGTCATAAAATCTTACAATACAAAAGCCAATTGTCCAAAAACATAATTCAAGGGGTGTGATATAATCGAAAACTGTCCTACCTAAAGTAGCTGCAGTGAGTCTCAGCTGTCACTTTCTGCTGCTTTCCTGAGTCACTTTCTGATCTGTTGCAGCCTAGTCACAGAGTATTGAGTTATAGTTTTACTGTTTTAATTTAAGTAGTTATTTTATAGTTTGTGATACATACTGTATCTTTAGGTACTGTAAAACAACACACACGTAAGGACCAACTAAGACGATACCAGCTACTTTTGACCTTTTCTGAGACCTCCAGGGATGCTGAGTCATCTTTTTTGAGTTGGTTGGCTCCTCGCTTCTTAACATCATGTCCCTCAGACTCTGGTTTGAAGTAGTGAGCTCCCTCACCACAGGCCGTGTCAGAGGGACTGGATGCTGCAGTGTCAATCCTGGAGCTGTGAGGAGGGTCCGGGTCAGGTTTAGAGGCAGCAGGTAGAGAGCAGAGAGATGGGCTGGAGGACTGCTGGCCGTTCACAGGGGTGCTCACTCGCACTACATGGACACTGGGCAAGCCCTGGAACTCATCCACCATCTGAAACACCCTGTCGAGGTTCACGTCGCCCCGCTGTGAATCGGGTGTAACGTGTGCGGGCCAGTTTGTGGGTTGGATGCTGTTGTGATTGTGGCTCAGTGAATAGTTCTGCTTGAATAATGAGAATACATTTTTTTAAAGCGCTGATATATTATTAAATTACAGCTGGGCAATAATGAATTGTATCAATGATAAATGGTTTTTATTTATATAATATATGTGTGTGTGTGTGTGTGTGTTGTGTATATTTATAATGTATTTATAAAGACACACATAATAGTTACATAATATAATATTCACATGTATTTACATTTATACATTTATATTCATATAATTTTATAATATATAAATATATTTCATAGATAAAAACTGATTTTTCTTTACATACAAAAATACTAAATATTTACATGTATATACATTTATATAGGCTATATATATGCTATAGCTAAACTGTAAGAAAATGAAAAATTCAAATTGTCTTTTTTATTTCATTCATTATTTTGATTTTTTTAACTATATATATCCAAAACATATTATGCAGTATAGTAAGACCTGAACATGTTTACAGGTTTGTTATTCATGATTAGGAAGCATCAGATATATACGAAATGTGTGAACTGTGCAATGTTTCTCACCGGGTAATAAGCATAATGTGGATATGGCAGAGCTGCTTGACCTGCACCTGCTCGATCTGCTTCAGTAAAACCAGACGTGCAACACTGACAAACTACTGAGAGCAAGACAAACAAACAAATGCTGAACAAAGCGTTCATAAGCAAATAGAAACACAACAGTAACAGGTTTTGTCAGAAGATTCTCCTGATAAAAGCAGGACGTTTGTATATCTGCAAATCTGAGCACAGTTTGGAGATCTCTTCTCAAACACTAGAGTGAGTCCTTGTTCTGTGGACTCAAAACACTATTTGTTTGCATCATTTTTAACAATGGCTTAATTTGATGAGTTTATCTAACGCACTGTTGGAGAAATTGAGCCAGTACCTGGCAGATAAAATCCAGGAGAATAGGACAGCTGATGAGGTATATTTATAGGCTCCTGTGGAAACAGAGCTCCTGGACCAGACTGGATCCTGTGAGGAGTGTTGTAGGGATTGAAGTGAATGACAGACACCGGGATGTCTTTGTTAGAGCAGAAGGGAGGCACATCACTGTAAGGGAAGCTCCAGGAGCGTGGAGGGATCGGGCTTTGCTCAGACACCATCTGCTGATCTGCTGATACAGAACCAAAGTGCTGATCTAGGTCTGCTGAACCTGAGTAGAAAGGGGCTTTTGAGACGTTTATCCATCATTTAGCATGCTTCTTTCTCTCAATCACTGTTGCATTGCATTCTATTAGATATGTTTGCATCACCTAAATCTCATCTTACGAAGACATATTATTAAGAAATATAGAGTGACAACTGTTATTTATATAATTGTATAGAAGAATCTGCTGTGCTGTTATAAAAAAAAATATTTTCTGTTGATTTGCTTTATAAGCATCAGAACCCTATCCTACTTTTTGGCCATATATTATAAATGAGTATCAAATTGCGTATTTCTGCTCAGTTTGGGTCTCTGAATTACATTAGGTTGATTTGCCCTCCATACTGTATTAGCCATAAATGTCTGATGTGTCAAATACAGTGTTGGAAAGGTTACTTTGGAAAATGTTAACAAGTTATCCTATTTAAAACATAATAAGAAGTGTAAGTGTTTCAATTACTTTCTTAAAGTAATGTAACTGATTACTTTTGATAACTTTTCTAAATTTCTTATGTTTTGTATCTTAATCATTTGAAAAGATTTAAGCATGCAGGGTTGTAAGAACCTACACTGAGTCCTGTCAGACTCTTAAAATCCTTCATCCCTTATATAATACAATATATTATAGTTCATATAAATAAGATTATAATAATTGAACTGAATGCTCAGTCATCACAAAATCAGACTTTGTGCTGAGGTTAAATGCAGATATAAAATCATAGCAAAAAACTTTTTAATAACTGTGATACCGCTTTTTGAGATCAAAAACGGTATCATAGTGTGTGTGTGTGTGTGTGTGTGTGAAAATCCAGATGTATCTCCCTTTGTTATTGTTAACATCTTCATAAGTAACAGTTACACATTTTTTTCTCAGAACTGTAATCGATTACAATTACATTTTGTAATTTAATGACAGAATTCTGTTACATGTAACTAACTTCCCAAAACTGGTCAAATATGATACTCTCAAATACAAGGTTTTCTGACTATTATTTCAAATATCAGGCTTTCGTAACTCCAGACATGCATGATTCCTCTGTCTTTTTGAGGACAGCTTTTATACAGTATGTTATGTAAGTTATGAAACTAGCCTCTCTTAGCGTCTGCAGTGTTGTTTTGAGACTGCTGCCGTTTTCTTCTCGGGGGGCGACAGGTCACCTTCTCTCCGGCCTGCATCTTGGTCTTGTTACCGATGGTGAGCCTCTTCATGTAGACCAGAAGCTCCGGCCGGCCCTGTTTGAAGAAGGGATTCTGGAAGTGGTGCAGGTTGCGGTGTCTCTCTTTTAAGGACCTGTTATAAAGCTTTCGGAAGCCATAGAGGTTGAGCTGGCGGATGAAGCTGGTGAAGTTGCTGGTCTTGAACAGCTTAGCATCTTGTTTTACCGGTGACAGCAGCTCATCCTCAAACCGCCGCTGGTCCACAATCACTCTCTCTCCGTTTGAGCTCCAGAAGACCGAGTCTTTTTGGGGGTTGTTTATCAAACACCACAACTTAGCCGGGAAGTTATTGTGGTTTATGTGGACTCTGAGAAGAGACGGGTCAAACTCCACATCCATCATCAAATCAAATGATCAACCCCTGAATCACCTGCAGATGATGGAAATGACATAAAAGGCAATATAAACAATTAATAAAAACCTTAGCAAGTAATTTGTTTATAATTGATTCATCTTAGATTGAACAGATCATTAAAAATATTAAATAAATATAAAAGTTATGATCATAATAGAACACAATAATGTGTATATCATCAAAATCTATGAACGTTTGTTAATAAAAATCGATTAAGTAATGCCTTTGCGTCTTTATATTTACCACCTTCTATAACGGCCGTTACTGGAACCGTTAGGCGCGTTCACATATAGAACGCATTTAAACCGCATCAGAACTCGGCTCGCGTGAGTTAACAGCGATCTCTGGCGGGTCTTGTGATCAGTGCAGTTCATTTGAAACGTCAAGGAATATTAAAAATGAAAACATTTTAGAATTAATAGCCTTTAGATTTTATTCATTTGATCATTTCCATTCCATGAAACTCTTGCTTTAGAATTAATTCCATCATTTGCATTCCATTATACAATTTGTATTTTTTCACAGCTCGTTTACATATATACACTCTTGAATTGATTTAGAATTAATTTTGTTTGTAAACTGTGATGGAATATTTAGGGTAAAACATAATGGAACATTTCCATTACATTATGAAACTCTTTTTCTGCGTTAGTAACGTTAGTAAATCGCAGCTCACTGGTCCCACAAACCACAATACTTGCAGATTAATTACCTGAACGCAATTTAACGACAGAAATTAAGTAACTTTATTATTCCTCAGAATTATACGATAATAATAAAAACCAAACAAAACACTGGAACAACTAATAATTCATATCACGGGGGAGCGGCGCATGTCAGTGACGTCATTAGACGTCGCCGAATTTGCGATTGTGGCTATAGCCAACGCTAACAACTCGTCGAAACATTCGTTGTTTCGAGGCATCTATTAAGTTTTTTTTGGTGTTTAATTTCAGGTATATTTTCTCAAAGCAACAGAAATGTCTCTGGAGACTGTCCCGAAAGATCTGCGTCATTTGAGAGCGTGTCTGCTGTGCTCTCTTGTCAAGGTAAACGACACATGAATCAAAACAGGCTTTCATCAGTTATATATTGAAATATTTAGATACTCGGAGCAGATGAATTACGCTGCAATACAACTATATAGGCATTTCTTACCACCATAATGTTTTTGGATATGGAAATACCATGTTATTAATACAAGAGTGATTCAATACTATAATGTGTGTGTGTGTGTTTGTAGACATTCGTGTGAAAACATCATTCTAGTTCTTGCAGATATACATTGTACATAGTATTATTAGATGCATTCTTTACCATTACAGTAACAACCTTATGAAACACTGTTTGTTTACTGTGGTAGATATGTGTAAGGGGACATACTTGTAAATCTATTTGACTGATATCATCTCTCATCTTCTCTGTTTTTAGACCATTGATCAGTTTGAGTACGATGGATGTGACAACTGTGAATCATACCTGCAGATGAAGGGCAATCGAGAGATGGTTTATGAATGCACAAGCTCCTCGTTTGATGGGTAGATAACGCTATTTCTTACATTTAAATAGAGAATTCACTCCAGGGTAAACCAGATCACCTTGTGTTGGTCTAAACATGTACGGGTTGCTTGCTTTCCACCAAAGACCAAAAACAGAAATACCTGGCAGAGCTGTAAAAAATGCCCCGTTACAGTAATCCACACAGATTAGGAAAGAGAATTACACTGGTTTTCAAAGTAATGTGTGTCAAAATCATAAAATATCCAACTATTCCTTATGTATTCCGTATGTTTGGTTTCGTTTGAGCTCTAAAGTGTGATGCGTTTTCATTATAGAGTTATTGCTATGATGAGCCCAGAGGACAGTTGGGTGGCAAAATGGCAAAGAATCGGTGAGTGTTTGCATTTCTTACTTTTACACAATACAGATTGTTCAAAGCTGCTTCGCATTAATAAACTGGAAAACAGTAAGCGGTAATGTTTCATCAGTTATGAAACAACTTCAAGTTCAGTTATAAAGCAGCTTTCCAGAAGGCAACGGTGTGATTATTCAGCTCCGCTCGGTTCACTAACAGTGGGTGTCTTTCTCAGGTAACTTCAAGCCAGGCGTCTACGCGGTAACCGTAACGGGTCGGTTACCTCCAGGTTAGTGTTAGACTTTGGTCTCGTTCAGCAGAAGGACGTTGTGTATTTTCGGAGGTTAATTTTGCGTTTTGTGTCTCAGGTGTGGTGCGAGAGCTGAAGAGCAGAGGGGTCATCTACAGATCCAGAGACACAGCTGTTAAAACATGAAAACAGCAGTTTGTAAACTGTTCTGCTAGTGTCTGTTATTTCATCTAATGTCTTTTTTTGGGGGTATTTGGTTCGATGATGCTTCATGGATAAATGATTGATTCGATTACTCCATGTAAATGATTTAAACATGAATAAACATTTTATAAACAGCATTTAGTTTTTGATATGGTCAGGGTTTCTACAGTTTCAACAGATCTTCTAAAGTGTTATTTCCAATAGATTAGATCAGAAAGTCTTAATTCAGTGAAATGTTGCCTGCACTGTGGAAATGAATACCTTTTACAGGATTTCAGTTTGTTTTCTGAAGTATCTAAAAATCCCTAAATCCAAACATATGACTTGTGGTAACCTTGGGAGACTGTATTTTAAAGTTTTGCAGTATTCCTAATATAATTCATTGTGCTTTTAAGACATTCGCATAGAAAACATAATAATATATTTTGTTCCCTTCAATTTATTCCCTAAATTTGTCTTCTGTACTTTCTAAGTCCTGCAGAACCTTTGTGTAATTGTGAGATGACGCCATGAGAGAGCGCTGTGGCTCCTGCTGACAGACACTTGAGAAAGAGCTCAGAGTTCAGATTCATAAATAGTTTACTAGGACTCATTTTATGGTTCGTAATCTAAACCGCCCACCAACCCATACTCCACTAATACATCTAACTTATCCAAGCTGTTTATTCACTACATGATGCACCCCTAGAACCCCAAGAAATCCAATTAGGTCCAACTAAAAATTTACTCTTATTATACAGACTGTTTCAAAGCATGCTGGGAAGTTCAAATGTTCCTCTCTTTGCATGCATTTGTTAATTGTGTTCAAAATTAAGAAAACTGAAATATATATAAAACGTGTAATTATTATATTAAAGGAAATTGGCATGTAATGCAACCACTGATTACCATTCATGTTATAACCTTTGATGAACATGAGCTTTTGAAAGTTTCATTTTTCGATGTGGATGTGGGAAGCGTGCCGGGTAGGCCTGATTTTTCCATATCTCCACCTCTGTCACGTTTCAGAGGGAAACATCACCTCCTTCACACCAGCAAACAGTTACTGTCTGACTCACAAACGACTCATTTCAGTCTTTCACCGCAGCACTCAAGCTTCTTATCAGAAATGTTTTTCATGCTACATTTCTTGATGTTAGACAATGTTAAATACACACACACACACACGATTCCCACTTCGAAATCTCTCAATGTAACTGCATTTGATCAAATCATGGCAACACAAGCACACGGTTCAAACAAACCATTGGGCACGAGAGTTAAAACCCTAATTTCAGCGTTGAAATTATATCTTAGATCCAATTTAGTGTGATTGTAGTAAACAGCCATCACTGTAGCTCTGAGATTAGCAGCAGACAGGAAGTGGTTTGCTTAAACGGAATAAATATTCTAATTGGAGCTTTAAATGTTACATGCTTGAGACAGACAGCAGTTTGAAAGAGGACTAAATGTCATTTTGAATGTCATCTCCTAAACACGAGGCAGAAGCTCTGCAGCTGGGCCTCAATGAATCATACTAGTTCTAGAAGTGATGGGGATCTGTACGGGTTTGACACACAGCCAGTCACAGATCTGCGTCACTGAGCTTATCGTGAGGTTTGATCAAGGTCATTATGCACTGACATGCAAAGCTGAATCAGAAATTGCATTCGTTTGCATTCGACAATTACTAATGTGCCTACTAATGAGTTCATTTACATAGATGTAGGTTTGAGTGCAAAGAATGTGTGTGAACGTGTCAACATTTTTATGTGTAGTTTAAATACATTTTAATATATACTGTAGAACCTCAGTTGATATTATATATGCATACATTTTTATTTAATTAGAACACACACACATTACAAAATATTTAGCATTGGGTTTTTTTTATCCTGAATGTTACAAAATAATTTGCAAACATATTGTTTTTTAGCTGGCATTCTGCAAAATAATGTAATATTATAAAATGCAAATAACTCAAAACTGATCTCATGTCAGTGAGTTATGATGAGGTTCATCACCTATACAAATGAAGAAGAGAAAGTTACTTAAAATGTAGTAAATGAAACTTAAGAGTGAAAGTGCAAGTTCTCATCAGAAGCCAGACAGAAATCTGTGCTCTGCAACTAAAATCGTTACAGAGACTTCAAACCAACGTTTTGGGTTCTTTAAAACACTAAAGAAAAGGCTTGCCAAAAGAACTAGAAAATGTACAATTATTTCAAGTTCATATTTTATTTTAACTTTTGAATTTTGAGATCTCGTTTAGATTTGGGCGCGAAAGCAGGTGATCTCGTCTCCCCTCCTCAGTTTTGAGTTCTGTGGGGTTTAACCACAGATGCATAACAGCGACTCACTATGTAGGCTGTATTTGTGCACTTCAAAGTGTTTCAGGTTTGCACCCGAGTTTACACCCTAAAACATGGTGCAAAAACACACCCACTCAGTAACAGATCCAGTTCAAAACCAGCAAGTCAGCACACGAACGAAAACCATTTACATACAGCTCATATTTATTTTAGAAAATACTTATTATGCTCACTGAATTCTAGCTTAAATATAATGATATAATGGACTTGTCTTTGTGGTCCCATGCTCTTTATTTGTTTTGTTTAATTTGTGTTACGAGCTACTAGAACTTGTTTTGATCGTTTAAAAGCTAACTGAAAGTAGTTCAAGCATGAAAATCCTCGTGTTACACTAAGATGAGTTTAAAAAACAAAGCTGCGCTTGTAAGCTTGATTGATAATCAAATGAAAGAGATTTGAAGCTCAGATCCACATCAGCTTCCTGTTTCAAGATCAACCGTTGAGTCTCATGAGCTTCGTCAAACTCAGATTGACGTGATTAAAAGCAAGACTCACTTTCTACTGTACAAAAACTACCAAAACCTTCTCGCCTGTCACAGTATTTAACCCTTAGTGCTGTTCAGTCGTTTCCAAACTTTTTTTTTTCCACTTCATCAGAATGTTAGAACATTTCTTAAAGAAAAGCACTTGCTATACATCAAAAAATAATGGATATAAATATATATATATATATACACAGTAAGGTCAATAAGTATTTGATCACTCTGTGATTTTGCAAGTTCTTTTACTTAGAAGTAATGGAGGGGTCTACAATTTTCAGCATAGGTTCATTTCCACCGTGAGAGACAGAATCTGAAAAGAACAATCCAGAAATCACATTGGATGATTTTTTTTTTTTTACAATTTATTTGTGAATTAATGTGTCAGATAAGTATTTGATCACTTGCTTATCAGCCAGATTTCTGAGCCTCAAAGACCTGTTATTTAGCTTTTTAATAGTCCAGCTTCACTCTGCTCATGATTCTAGATTAGTAGCACCTGTTTGAGGTCGTTGTCTGTCATAAAGACACCTGTGCACCCCACAATCAGCCAAAGTCTAAGTAGAAACATGGGCAAAACCAAAGAGCTGTCAAA
>JAUCMU010045021.1:0-16041 GCA_032275025.1 Enteromius treurensis | reverse complement strand
ATATATAATAACGTATTAATTATATATTATATTATTTATTATTATTATAATTAATTATTATATATGTATATATATCTAATAATTAATCATAATAATAATAAATAATAATTAAAAATTTTTTATATATATATAATTTTTTTTTTTTTTTTTTACAAGCAAAATAATGATTGCACAAAAAAATCAATCATGCAAATAGATGATTGCAGCATTTCATTTCGGTGTGCAAGTTGCATAAAAGCTTTTAGTTTTTTTGCAACAACTAAGGGACGTGTCTGTTTTTGCTCGTTTGCAATGATGAATCCGATGCATCGGTCTAACGGTGACAACTGTTCCTATAATGAGTGCATGACTCATAGATTTCACTTCTGCTCGCGGTTGCATGATTGCATCTTTTGCATGGACAAGCATTGCTCACTTTTTCTTGTATAACACGCTATCTTCGTCTAGCAGTTAAATCCATTGTTAACCGCTTCAGCAATACTGTACGGCCGACAAAAGACGTTTGTTTGAATTTAGAATTTTTCCCGTTTACCAGTTTCCTTTGGAGTCCGGTTGGAGAGAGTAGAAATAAGCGAGAGGAAGACGCGTTTCCCTTGTCAGGCCGCTACTGTATGACTTTGATGTGTTCCTCTGTGAGGGTGCGTCCGGACTGACTCGCTGATTAATGCAGTGATGTTGAAACTCAGAATGTGGTACTTCCTGTTTCTTTGTGCCAGTCGGGGGTTTGACACTGGGAACGAGATAAAGTGATATTTAATGCTCTTACATCATCGCAGCTATTAAATAGGATTGTTCAAGAGTTTTCATTGAACAGCTGAATGCTCTTTGCCTTTATCTTTTGTCAACGTTGTTTGGTTAAAGAGTCAGACGAATTGGAGAACAAATGGGCTCCGTTTTTTTTAAAATTTAATTTCAAAGTTTTGGCTGGTGTTTCCTTCTAGAATTTAATTTAGAATTTTGAATAAGTTCTTAGTTGGTTTCTCAGTGTTGTACTCTATAATCTGGATGGACAATGACACTTGTCATTATGCTCCTTTCATTCCACAGCAGTTATACACACAATATTGCCTCAGAAAGCATGTGTCCACTTGTTTTACTTTGTCTTTCTGAAGGAAGTGACACACCCCCGGAGGACTCACTTTCTACCCTTCAGTGTCTCAATAGCTGGAAGTGATAAGTCTGTGAAAGTGACATTCTCGCACGAAACCACGTAACAATACTGTGAAGCTGTGAGAGAGATTTCTTCTGACGTTTCCTAGCCAGTGGTGGGGGCAGAAAGTCAACCATTTTTATTTAATGTAAACTGACAAGACAACAACAACAAAAAAAAGTCAATAAAATACAGACACAAATGAGTCAATAACTGACATGCAATAATGTGGAGGTCATATTTTTGGCTAAGTCGTTTGAAAGGTTGTTCTGAAACTAGTGAAAATGCATGTACCGAAGAGTCTCCATTTGTGCTCCATCTCATTGCTGTTAAAAACAAACCGATTTTTAAGGAGATTTCTCTCCTCTTTCCCATGATGCTTTGGCTCAAGCGTAGCATGAAGATAGCATTAAGAGAAAAAGAAGCACTGTTTGTTTTCTTGTAGAAATTCTTCAAAGAAGCCCCTGAATCCCCAAGCTCTTATTTTCTATCAAAACCTAAGTGGCTAAACTGATCCAGAGTGAGGAAGAACCAGTTTTCTCCAGTCTTCACTGTCTGTATTTTTAGATCAGCATTTATATGTACAGCATGATTTGAGAAGAAATTGATTTAAAAGTTTGTTTGGTTTTACTGAGAAAGATATATATATATATATATATATAAATTTTTTTTTTTTTTTTTTTAATGGATGTGTGAAAAACTTTTTTTTTACTATTATTAATAAAAATAGAAAAATGTGTATAAAATTTATAATAATAATAATAATTATTATTATTATTATTATTATTAATAATATTATTATTTTCCCTTTTTATTGCTAAATAAAAAATATTACTATAGTAATATTTCACTACAAAAATGATCAATAATTGTATTTTACAACTGTGAAATTACAATAAAAATATTTATGGCTTAATTTAATTTTCAAACATGAAACAATTGAGCTTTAACTGTTCTAACAAAGCAAATCAGGATTTTGTTCAATAGTGCAGCCCTTTGCATTTGTAAATAAATGTAGCACATTTTTTTTTTTATGTTTTCACAGAATCGATAATACCATAGTGTTTAGAAATCACAAACATTATACTGTCTACATGTTAAATGTGTCGAAAGAATGTAATGCTGTTAAACACCTAATCTAATTTATTCCAAAAACAATTGGTTGCATTACTGACAACCTCAAAAGATTTGCAACACGTTTTCACATCGAAAGCTGTTCATACGCTGATATAACTGTATGCGTGAGAGAAGCACATGTTATGATTGAATACTAATGCGGTGGCGTTGGTGAACTGGTCGTGGAGAATAGACGTGTGGCGAGCAGCTGGGCCTGAAATTACCATCAGACACAAATGTGATGCTTATTTGATGATCCTGGAGTATCTCTTGTTAGACAAGCTGCTCAGATGAAGCTGTTGCTCACCTTTTATGCTGATGAGTGAGGCTTTCATTTCTGATAAGTGTGCAGTCGTCGAGTGGCACTACAGCACCAAAGGATGGAGCCACTCGGGCTTGCACTTTTCTCTTAGAATCTTTTCATTTTTTTTTTTTAAAAAGCCTCCTGCTCCTTGTTTTCAGTTTGCTCACCTGTGCATGTAGTATTTTATGTTGTTGATGACTGCAGTACATATCAGGTTCTTTGCATGGTCTTGATGGTGATTATTTTATTATGAAATGCTGCACTATATTTAGACTGTGAAACCGGGCTTCTAAATGAACAGATTTACACACACTCTGTAGTGCACACTATGTAGGCACCTTGTGATTTGGAATGCAGCTTATGTGGAGCAGGCCTTACTTAATTCCACATCTGTGCACAAGCGTTATCTTGTCCGCTGATACTTCTCTGGATTTCAGTGGGAGAGCTCGTCCTCTGTCTGGAAGAGCACAGATCTTGTGTCGAGGAGTGATGAAGTGCAGGTGTTAGTGGGGTGTGTGTAGTGTAGTACTTAGGAAAGAATGCCATAAGTTACTGTTCTGATGACATTCTCATTCATATAACATGAGTCAGATGAACTTTCTCTGCAGATTCGACCACGATGGCGCAACACCTCTCAATGTTCTTTATATTTGTAATAAAAGGCTTTCACATTGTGTTCTGCGCTCTCAGAAATAGCTGTCACCGGGGCGGAAACTTTTCAAAAGGTACACTTTTGGTTCAAATATGTACATTTTAAGTAATAAGATGCACTTTTAAGGTACCAAAATGGAGCTTTAGGTACAAACGTGTACTTTTTCAAAAGTACCACCCCAGTGACCGCTTGCGTACCTTCAGTTCTGAGAGTGTATCCAGGCATGCCAGCGGCGGATCTAGGATTTTTTATTTTGTTTTTTAAAGGCAGGGGCCAGATTACTAGCAGATTTCTGTCATGACACACTGAAGATGGAGTTAGAGAATGATAGGTAGGCAGACAACACATAAGCGAAGGCGTACACAAGTAACTATCCTCAGACACGGGAGAATTGCTGAATGCGGTGAATATAACACTTTCTATGAAGCCTGTATTTATAATACATTTCCTGTGAGGCTAATATTGAGGCTAATGTGCTTTACAAATACATCAAATGCAAAATAAAAAACAAACAAACTGTGCTTTATTTTTAGGTACGATAGGTATATTTACCAGAAGTGTTCAAGAAATTGAATGAACAAATACAACTTTCTACATCAGGGTAGAACGTTTTGTGAGATGTGTGAATGTGTTCTGACTGAATAACACCTACAGCCAATGAGAGAGGGCTGGGGGATGTTGGGGGAGGAGTTACGACAGTATAGAAGGTAAATATAGTCATCTACTGTATAATCTTCTTTTCGTTGCAAATCAGCGTACATGCAATTTGGATGGCAAGCTTCTTTTGCTTGATATTATTTTTAATAATAATCCCAGTCTCACGTGAGAACTCCGGTCTTGCACATGTGAGTGACCTCGCGTTGTTTCTATGTCACTTCTCGCGTGTGTTTGGCAGTGAGACAAAGTTGTCTGCGATTCTTCCTCTTGTAAAGTCATGCAGTGTAAACCCCCTGTCACCGATCTATCATGCAGTGTGAACACAGCAGCAGCTGAACGCTACCCAAGATAGTCATGCAGTATGAAAAGATCTGTGATGCGACTACTTTGAAAATCGTGCCGTCTGAACTCTGCAGAGTTTGGATCTATCCCTAATCGAACACACCTGAGCATGCTCATCAGTGTCTTAAGGATCATCAGAAATCACAGGAGTTTTATGAGGGGTCGAGCTAAACTCTGCAGTGCACCGGACCTCCAGGGGAAGATTTGAGAAACCCTGAGGGGCACTAGATCCGCCCATGAGGCATGGCATCAAGATATTTGTAGTTTTAAAGTTGGCTTTACAGGTTGCACATTGTAAGGCACATATAGAAATGATTTGTAGAGTCTGGTATGGAAGGACTGAACTGGGTTGAACGGCTGTGATATGAACACTGAGTTAGACACCATCATCCCCAGACGTCAATGCCTGACCTCACTGATGCTCTCGGGGGTCAACGGGAGTGAATCCCTGCATCCATGACTCAACATCTAAAGTCTTGTCAAAAGAGTGGAAGCTGCTATAGCTATGCTTTTCTGTAAGACCTGTGTTCATCTTCAGAACAGATATTTAGATATTTCTAATTAAATCTAAGAACTTTCGGACCCTCCATAGACAGCAACTCAAAGAACACAAATGTTAAGTCAGTTACTTACAGTATGGGAGCACTACTTTTACAAGAAGGTACACAAAGTTTCATAGTGGAAAGCTAAATGTATTAGCGAAACGCAATACATGAAGAATTACATGAATCACGCAATACATGAATACATGACTAAATTCAGCAAATGTTTTACTAACAAATGCAAAGTTACTTTCCTTTGGGAACCCAAAGTTTCTTAGTCAAACAATCCTTCTGTGAGAGCGAACACAATTTTTAGTAATAATGTAATACTTTTGCAAATGTTTTGCAAGCAAACACAAACGTTTCTTAGCAAAATAGCGAATGCAAAGTTTCTTCGCGTAATGTAATTTTGCAAAAGCAAAAACTTTTTTTTTTTGGAATTAACCAACAATGTTCTGCAAGCAAATGCACAGTTTCGGAGGAAAAAACACAATACTTTTGCAAAAGCAAACACAAATTTTTCTCAAGTAAAAGTAAAAAAATAAATACATTTGCAAGTAAACAAAAGTTTCTTGAGGGAATGCAATACTTAAAAAAAAAAAAAAACAACAACAAGAAAACACAATATTTTTTAAAGTGTAAACAATGTTTCTTGTAAAGCAAATGTAACACTTTTGCAGAAACAAATGCAAAGTTTCTTAGTGGAGCGTAATACTTTTGCAAAAGTGAAAAAAAAAAAAAGAATTGCAAGTAAACAAACGTTTCTTAGCAAAAACCAAAAATGTTCTGCAAGCAAATGCAAAGGTTTTTTTTTGAGGGAATGCAATACCTTTGCGAGAAAACTAGTATTTTATGAGCAAATGGAATCTCGCTTTTTCCCGTCACCATTAAGTTTACCATGTATCAGTATAAAAATAATAATTAAAAATCAGTTTATTTAATCGATCTCATGTGGAGTGGATGTAGCTCGCGCGCATCAGTGTGTGGGTTATTATGCAAGCAGATGAGGAACTGCTGGTGTTTGGATTGAGTGCTGACCCTGAGCAGCTGGGAAGGAAATGCTCAGTGAATGTTTGACTTATGTCGTTAAGCATGCATGTGGTCCTGTTATCCAAGTTTATGAGATTGGCTAGAGAGGAAAACTGAAATAAAAAAAATAAAAAAAGTGTGGTTGCATATGAAATGCTGCACAATGACCCATAATAGGAGCTATTTACTTTGTGATAAAAGGAGAGAGCTGCAGTAGAACAGAATGTGTTTCCCACACAAAGAATCACATGACTTAAGACGTTCAACCTAATGCATGAGTCATACGGACTACTGTTTTGATTTTCATTTTTGCCGCTTGGTCATAATGAAGCGTTGCGCTGAAGAGCTTCTTCAAAAGAAATGCATGCAGGAAGAAAATAGCTGCATGAATAACTAATGTTTTCAAAGGAACAGTTGATCCGTGAATGTCATGAAGCTGACCTGTAATTGTTGGAAAGGCCCTAGAAGTGGGTCAGTATTTTTCATTGTTGCCGGACTCTAAGCCTCTTTGGATCTGGACTCATATGACAGTTTCCACTTCAGCATGGATCAAAGAAAGCATAATCTGCTGGAGGCTGGTTAATCAGAGGTCGTGGGTATCTGCCCGCTCAGTCCGTTTCCTTCCTCTCCGCTCATTAGGGACGAACCGTATAGATAAAAAAAAAAGAGAGTGCCACACACACACGTACATTTTCAGTCGCATAGACATTCAAAAGTATTATATTAATGCACTGATAGTGTCTAAAACATGAACAGCAGATATTTCAAATTGTATTTATGATCCTTGGGAGTATGTTTTCAGTCACATTTAATTAAATTAATATATACTACTATTTTTAGTAGTGAAAACTTAACTTAACTAGCTCTTTAAGAGCACAATGCATTACCTAGCATAGCAATAACTGAATATAGAGAAATATAGAACATTTTATCTAACTAAAAAACCCTCACTTAGCATTAAACTTGTGTAAAATAAACATTATATAACACTTAATATTAGCGTTTGCATGGACTTTTGAGTGACATGGCAAAACATAAAACAGAAACAAAACAATAAAATGAGAAGAGATTACTTGGTTATCATATCATTTTATATATATATATATATATATATATATATATATATAACCATTTTCAATAATGAATTTAATAATTGGATTATTTATAATATTTTTCTAAAATAATTACTTGGTTATCATTTCAATTAATTATTTTAGTTACAATTATTTTAACAATATTATGTATATAATAATAATTTAAAAAAATATCTTTTTACAATTATTGTTGTTTTTTATTATTTTAATTAAAATAATACAAGTAATTAACCTGTAAATTGGTAATATATATAATATAACCATTTTCAATAATGAATTTAATATTAAATTGTATTATTTATAATATTTTTTTAAACATTTACTTGGTTATCATTTCAATTAATAATTTTAGTTACAATTATTTTAACAGTTATGTTTATAATAATTATTTTAGATATTTTTTTGTACAATTATTGTTATTTATTATTTGAATTAAAATAATGCAAGTAGTTAAACAGTTTTTGCTAATGTTTTTTCACTAGTATCGGAAATGCTAGTATTAAAAATGTATTTTAACTATTTAAAAAATATATTTAATAATCGTATTTTTAATAATAATTTTTAAATAATTCAATATTTATTTTTAATTACTAATTATTTCAAATATGCTTATAGCTATAATTGAATTACAAGTAGTAAAATATAGTAACATTTTCAGCAAGTAATGATTTATAGGAAAGACGACTGATAATCGGGGAAGGTTCATGATGAAAAGGTTAATATGGATAAGCAGAGGTGATATTACCTGCCAGACAGTTTTTATTACACAACATGTTGATTTGTGAAAACCACTCATTTTTTAAACGTGTGACGAGCGTCTGCCAGAGTCTGGGTTTGATTCTTCATGTCCGAGGAGATCCAGATGATCAGCGAAGATCTGCAGGAATTCTCCAGAGCTGGTCCCGGGCTTATTCTGAGAGATGCTGTGTGTATTTACTGTATCTGTCCAAACATCACAACACCGCACAAGTGCAGGGTTACTGAAGTCTCATTCATTCTCCAGCTCAGAGAAAACACAAGCCTAGATTTCTGATTTGCTTTCTTTTTTTTCCTTTTCTTTTTTTTTTTTCTGAGATCCACTGAGAAACATTCTCAACATAGTTATACATGCAATAATAACAGATTTTTTTTTTTACATGTTTTGAGAAGAAGTCTTTTCTACTCACAAAGGCTGCATTTATTTTTTTTAACAAAAATACAATAAGAATTATGAAATAATATTTTCTACGTGAAATATAAAATACCAGTGAAACGTTTGGAAACAGTAAGATTTGTAATATTTTTTTTAAAGATGTTTCTTATGTTCATCAAGGCTGCATTTATAATATTGTGAAATATTTTTACCATTTAAGATAATGGGTTTCTATTTTATTTTTTTTTTAAATATAATTTATTTCTGTGATGCAAAGCTGAATATCCATCAGTGATTACTTGTTGCATGATCCTTCAGAAATCCTTCTAAAGCTGATTTATTATTAGTTGTGATGGCAAATATTTTTTCAGGACTCTTTGATTAATAAAAAGTTATAAAGAACAGCATTTATTAAAAATATAAATATTTTCTAACAATATAAATCTTTGCCATCACTTCTTATCTGTTTAACCTAGCTGAATAAAATAACAAAAATAATTTATTTCAAATAAAAAAAAGAATAAACATTTACTGACCCCAAACTTTTCAGTGGTAGTGTGTATTGTTAAATAAATGCTCTTCTTTTTAACGCTTTATTCATTAAAGAATCTTATACAAAATATTACAGTTTCCCCAAAGCATATTAAGCAACACAACAGTTTCCAGCACTGATAATAAATCAGTATAATATTAAATTATGATTTCTGAAGGATCATGTGACACTGAAGACTGGAGTAATGATGCTGAAAATTCAGCTGAACATCACAGAAATAAATTACACTTTGACACACATTCACAGAGAAAATAGTTATTTCTAAATGGAAATACTACAGCACATTTTATAGTATTTTTATTTATTTTTTATTTTTATAGAAAGAAAAAAAAAACAATAATTTTTCCACACTTTTACCCAGAAGCATATAGGCCTATATTGTAATATTTAGCTTTTTAGCTGCTGCTTTATTAAATCATTTCTCTTTGGTCTTTGACAGGGAGATTTCAGCTGTAAGAAGACAGCCGCTCATAATTTCCATATGCAGTCGGTTTCCATTCAGAGTCTGTCGGAGCTGGAGAGAGTCCGGCTGCAGGAGGTGGCTCTGGGCAGACTCCTGAAAGACTTCGATCTGGGTTGCCAGATCACCATCCCCAAAGGTACACAGAGACTCTCGCATTTCAAGCAAATAAGAGACCTCTTGAAGCGCCACTGGTGTGACTGTCTTCAAGTTCTGCTCTTATTTTCTGCTCTGTTTCTGATGTTTTGTGCGCGATGTTATTTCCAGATGGCCAGAAGCGGAAAAAGTCACTCAGGAGGAAGCTGGATTCTTTATCGAAGGAAAAGAGAGACAAAGGTATGCGTTTGGTTTTTACATATTTGTCATCATCGAGAAACTAAAGCTGCAAGCCGACCACGATTTCTCTGATTGAATATGTGCTTTTGTATCTTAACAAAATAACTAAGGATTAAATATCTTAAATGGTATAAAACAAGTCTTAATTATTTTCTTTATAGGTCTTTAAATTGGGGCTGAAAGGGGAAATCATATAGTATAATGTTATCAATACACTAAGCATGTGAGCGACGTCGAAATCAATGAATACTGTGCATTTAGTCAAGTCACCTTTATTTATACTTTATTTACGTGTCAAAGAAGCTTAATTAAACAGGATATGCATAGTTTATTGTGAAAGACTGGCGTAATCTATCAACCGTAGATCATAACCAATATTCACTTTTATATATATTCTAACATGTTGCATATTTAATTTTTTTGACTTTTTCAAAATAAGAGTCCTGGTGTATTTCAGGCATGTTTAAAATGAAACACCCTGCATTGTGCATGCATACATTTTTTATATTTCTTATTTTTATTTTGAACACATTCACTTGAATCGAGAAGTGCAGTATCAGAGCAATAATCATGCCTTTTTTTAAACAGGTTATTATCACATCCACGCCATTGTATCGATTGGTATTGGTAGGCTATATAAACTAATATCAGTACTCAGGCAGGTCTTAAAAAAAGGTTAGAATTTGATCTTAAAAACACTGTAGATACAGTAGTTGAAATATTTTCTTTCGGCCATAGTTTCTAGAAATAATAAAACCTGAATGCAATATAGACATGTAACAACAAGAACAATAATAAAAATGTCAAAAACACACATGATGATTTTTCTTTTTATTTATAAGGTAATAAAAAAATCTAGCTCCTACTTTAATCTAACTGAGACTGTTATATTGTTTCTCTTTGTTGGTTTCTATTGTACCCATTTGTAAGTAGCTTTGGATAAAAGCGTCTGCTAAATGACTCAATTTAAGTCAATATTATAAACAGATGTTCATTTGTGCACTTCTCGTTTGCTAACATGTTCCAGATATCATCTTGCGCTTCAGAGGAAGAACATCTGACCGTCTGAACAGAGTCACATGATCAGTGACGCTCGTTTACTCTCGTTTGATTAGTCACATAGAAACACCGTCTGCTTTTACATTATATCTTCAGATTTGGTCCTAAAACGTTTCCATACGGGTTTAAATGCAGAAGCAAATATCTGAGATGTTCACAGTGCTGTGCTGATCTTCTATAGCTGCTCTATGATATTAATGCACAGCGCTCTGACCCAGAATGCATTGTGATCCGGCTCAGGGCTGCGCAGGAATGCAGACGCTCCCGCTGTGTCCGACTGCTCCGAGAAATAACAACAACACTCCGAGACGCTCCGCGCTCCAACGCTTTATTTGTGTTGCAGATCAGACCTCCGACCACATTCCTTTCATCTGTTCTGTGTGAGGTGTGAGGTGCTCAGGGGGTTGTTTTTTAAATGTAGCCAAAATAAACTGATTGCAACGTATCTTAAAAAATGTCGTTAATTCAATTAATCTTATTTTATTTATTTTTGTTCAGTGCATAACATGTTTTACTACTCTATATATTAAGCAGTATGACATACGCAGGAGTGTCTGTGTGATATTTTATAAATAATTTGGCAAGTTTGTATTTGCATCAAACATATGCATATCCTTTTTTTTTTTTTTTTTTTTTGTACTGTCAAACGATTAATCGCATCCAAAATAATGTGTTTGTAGTGTTTATATTTATTATGTATACTGTATATAAATGCACACAATGTTATGTTTATATATTAAATATATTTATATGAATATAAGTTAAATGAATGTAAATGTATACTTATAAATTCATGTAAATATTTTCAAAATATATACTGTATGTGTGTGTGTGTATTTATATATGCACATAATAAATATAAACAGCACACACACATATATAATGTAACAAAAAACATTTTTTGGATGTGATTAATAATGATTTTTTATTTTATTTTTTATTTTATATTGTATTTTATTTTATTTTATTTTATTTTATTTTTAAAACTAATTAAAACCATAAAAAATATTAAATGATTAATTACAATTCATTGTTTAATTATTTTATTCAATTTTACTTTGTGTTGAAATAAGTAAAATATATTTACACTTATTATTTTTTTAATCACACCTTTATTTTTTATGTAAATCATTATTAAATTTTAACTCAAAACTCCCAGGTTGACTTGATGTCAATATTTTTGGTCTGGAGCAGCAGAAGTAAATGTGTGTGTGTGTGTGTGTGTGTGTGTGTGTGTTTTTGTCAGAGTCGGATGCTCAGGCGTTCGGCGTGCCGCTCTCGCAGGTGATCGTGAACGACCGGCGTCAGAAGCAGCTTCAGGAGGAGCTCGAGGAGCCGAGGGGCCCGGCCGATCGAGTCTCGTCCCTCCTGCACCTGACAGGCCGCAGATCCACCAACAAAGAGCTCTCCAGCAGCAACTCATCCCTCAGCTCGTCCTCAGAGACGCCGAACGAGGGAACCACACCCGGGACACCCGAGACGGCGCTGCGCTCACGCAGACGGGTATAACCACTGCTTAACTAACATTAACTTACAATGAGCAATGCAACTGTTCATATACTCTATGCCACAACCACTCATCATTAGTACATTAAACAATATTTCCTAGTGCTGTCAAATGATTAATCATCCAAAATAAAAGTTGTTTTTTATTTTGCACAAAATGTGTGTGTGTGTGTGCTCTGTATATTTATTATGTATATACAGTATAAATAAAAAACACATGCATGTGTATATTTCAGAATGTAAATATTAAATATTACTAAACTATTTCTTGTTATGGTTTTTCATCTGTATTTAACCTAAGAAATGATCTCAAATTAAGTGGTTTTGTAGTTGCTGTGCATGAAATTATTATTTTTATTTGAATATTGTAAGATTGACCCTGCTTGCTTTATATGTTCAAAAACATGTAGGAAAGTAATCAAATGTAATGAGTTACGCTACTTTAACACAGTAACTAAAGTAATTACATTGTTGCAGTGTTAGATTTTAAGTAGGGTCACTTAATCTGTAGCCTGTTATATTTCTGAAGCACGGAGTACGTGGTTTAATGAGGGTTGAAGCTGTATTTGTTTGTCCGCTGCAGGGAGGTATGTCTGTGGACTGCATCACTGATCTAGACGACAGTGACTCTCGTCTGCTGGAGGCTCTTCAGCTCTCCATGCCCGTGGAGTCACACGGAGAGAAGAAGAAGAAGAAGACGAGTGATGCCAAGCTCAGCCTGAACCCCATCTACAGACAGGTGCCCCGCGTTCTGGACAGCTGCTGCCAACACCTGCAGAAGTATGGTCAGTGTCAGATCAACGCTGTGTCCGCACAGATGACTGTTTCCTTACAGATGTTGACTTACAGTAACAGTGGCGGTTATTTGCTTTGCTGCTGTTAAGGTCTTCAGACGGTGGGCATTTTCCGGGTCGGGAGCTCCAAGAAAAGAGTTCGACAGGTGAGACGCAAATCAATTATGTTTTTTTAGAGACTGTATTATTTTATTTTTAATTATTTAATTTATGTATTTTATTTTATTTATTTATTTATTTTGAAAATGCTAGTAAGGAAACCAGAACACATTAAATTAATTAAATTAAATTAAAATAAATTAAAATAAAATAAAAATTAAAATAATTTTTTTAATTAAAATTAAAATTAAGTAAATTTAAGTTTGGGTTTGGCATCAAATAGTTGTTGAGTTTGGGAATTCATGGTCTAGATAATTAAAATATTTTTTGAGAGAAATAATTAAATAAGATAAAGTGCCTTTATTTTATTTATTCTTTACTGAAATTTAATAATATTAAATTAAATTAATATTTCAGTCATTTAATTTTACCTAAAATATTTTATTTAATAATGAATAAATATTAATTATTTTATTTAATAATTAACAATTCAACAATACATTTGCATATTTACAGTTATTTAAGGCTGGTTAATAGTCACATGACTGACCAAACACAGTGCAAACAAATTAAATAATGTTTTATTATTATTATTATTATTATGGTTTTAAAATTATTTATCTATTACATATTTTTAAACTTGCAAATCTGTCAAATTTATTATGCAGCATCATACAGTCCTTGTTAGATGGTGCTTAATATATAACATTGTGTATTGTGACATCCTGGTAAACAAGTTATTAAATCTTTTTTTGTAAGTATTGTCATTTTTTCTTTCATTTTTAATTGTTTTTTTTATTTTTTTATTTCTTTCTTTTTCTTTATTTAATTCATTATTAGCTTTTTTCAACTGCTATCAGTTTCTTCACAAACCCTGTTTGCTAAACTTTGCCCTAGATAATGCTGTAGTGTGCACTAACCTTTATTTTCAACGAATCTGGGTTCATTTGAATGATTTCAGTGCATTAATAATGCCAAATAACTGGAAAGGTTGCGCAGCTATATTGGTGGGGAAAAGTATGTGAACCCTCTAGAGGCTGACGTGTGTTTGTGTGTGGTTCAGCTGCGGGAAGCGTTCGATCAGGGTGCTGATGTTGTTCTGGACCAGAGACACAGCGTTCATGACGTGGCGGCGCTGCTCAAAGAGTTTCTGAGAGACATGCCTGATCCTCTGCTGACCAGAGAACTCTACTCTGCCTTCATCAGCTGCGCCTGTAAGAAAGACATCAATCACACTTAAAGAAACAGTTAAGCCAGAAACAAACATGTGGTCACACTTAGGTCACCCAAGCTGTAGATGAAAGCTTGTTTCTTCATGAGATCTGGAGACATGTGTCTCTGCATCAGTGTCTCAATTGATCAAGTGATGCAATTTCACATTTCTCCAAATCTGATGAAGAAAGAAACTCTTCTGCATCTTGGATGATCTGAGGGTGAGCGCATTAGAATTTGTCTGGATGAACTGTTAATAAACCAGCGCCTGATTCTTGTCTGTGGTGTTTGTGCAGCTCTAGATAAAGCGGATCAGCACACAGTCATACAGTTACTCCTCTGTCTGCTTCCTGCCTGCAACAGTGACACCCTTCAGTGCTTACTTCACTTCCTGTCAGACGTGGCCAATCACGCGGAGGATTCGCGGGACGCTGACGGAAACCAGGTAAGCTGTACGGTTCATTTGGGATGATTTTAACAGTTAAGCAAAATTATGGCAATTTGAATGTGTTTTATTTGTTTCATTTATATTTATTTGTATAAATTTCATTTACACTTGTGTTATTGTGTTACATTATGAAAAAAGGTCATGAAAAAGGTAGGAAATGTCAGATAAGCACAGAACTTGTTTAATTTGGTTTGAATTTCATAAGGCTGTAAAAAATGTTTATTTTTGTTAAATGTTAATAACTGTTGTGTACATTTCATTATTTTGATTAATGATGCATGTTTTAAAGTACTAAAATTGATGTAGCTTAAATCTGAATATAGAAAACATTTAATAGAAGACACAGAATATGTGGAAAATAAAACAGATTTCATAGGGCCCTAAAAATGAAATGATAAAAAAGATTGTTAAATTGTAAAAGTTTCATGATTTTAATTAATTAGACATGAATTTTGGTTAGTAAAACTTCATTTAGTTTAGCAAAATTAAATAAAAATGGAATTTGGAAAAATAAATTACAACTTTATAAGGCCCAAAAAAATGCCCTATTTTAATTTTTTTTACTTAAAAAAATTATATAAATAAATGAAAAGTTGTTAAATTGTGTAAGTTTCATAATTTCAATTAAATTAGACATGATTTTCGATTAGTAAAATGTAACAAAGAATCCAGAAAAAAATAATTTTGGTTAAAAATAAATGAATTAATAAAATTGTGTTAATTTCACACAAACTTTTTGATTAGTAAATGTTAATTCAATGTATAAAAGGAATCCTTTCTTCCCTCCGTGACCATTTTTGATGCAGCTCTTTTCCATAAAACATGGACTAACCACATCTGTCGAACTACAGTAAGTTTTAGAGGTCATGCGTTGCTTTTTATAGGAGGATCACAGAGCCACAGGTTGACTGAGCTCAAGGTCTGTGTTATTTCTGCTGTAATGTGCTGCAGGTGATTGGTAATAAGATGACGTCTCTGAACCTGGCCACTATATTCGGGCCAAACCTGCTTCACAAGCAGAAGAGCTCTGAGAAGGAGTTCAGCGTGGAGAGCCTGGTCCGGATGGAGGAGAGCACGGCCATCATCAGCGTGGTGCAGCTCATGATCGACACACACCAGTCTCTGTTCACGGTACATCACACACACACACACACAACAATAACAGAACGTCAGCGCTTCTGTGACTGCATGTTATGACAGCTTTATCACAGTGCTGGAGCTGTAGTTTATTCTGCTCCGCTCTGAAACGCTCAGTCCTCTGGCATGGCCAAAAAAGGGCTGCTGAGATCATTTGGACCGTTTAAGTTTGAATGAAGGACAAGTATGCTTAAAGAATAGAAACAAGCAGCGGTTTTAGGCATGCAGGGTTATATTGTACATAAAATAGAATTAAATACATTAAAAAGAAACAAACTTTCTTTCTTTCTTTCCTATGGTCCTAATTGTGCTGATCCAAATTTCCTTTGAATGTCTATTATTATTAATTAACTAATTTTTTTTTTTTTTTTATTGAATTGTTTTCCATATTTGACAGATCTCAAATGAGCCATTTTAAT
>JAUCMU010045020.1:0-16041 GCA_032275025.1 Enteromius treurensis | reverse complement strand
ACATGTGTGTAGTTACAGAAATATTACAGCTGTAGATACTATGTAGCAATGTGTACTTACACTGTAGTTACATACTACATACACATCTAGTTACTATGTCAGTACACAGGTATTAGCAACACTTAAGTGGGACCTATTTTGATGTCAATATACATTCTCATTTAATTGTAATATGTAAAGAGTTCAAAGTAAACCCTTTCTGGATATATTTACAGAAAAAAAAAAAGTTTCAAAACATTACTCTTGTTTATTTAAAAATCTCAACCAGCCCAGCAACAGCAACACTGGTTAAACAAATAGTGTTAATTTAGGGGCGGGCCTTTTGTCTGGCCAACCAATGACAGAGTCCTTGAGAAACCAGTTAGAAACCAATCATTAATTTTCATAGTTAAGTTTTTTTTATTTTGGACTTGAACAAAACCGTTTAATTTAAAAATGACCACATGAAGCACAGTTTGAAGAATTTTTTTATTATTTCATTATTTTATTTTATTTGTCTGAATATTAACAAATAAACAGTTACATCTTAAAGTCCTAGTTCGCCCAAAAAAAAAAACATTATTTACCCACCAAAAAATATGATTTTCTTCTATAAAATAACTGTGTAATTTACTTTCAGTGTTGAAAGTAAAACGTTTTGTGAAACGTTCACAAGATATGTTTGTATGGGGGAAAAAAAAAGACCTGCTACTTCCTAAAGTGCGCATCTGACAGACATTTTACTATCCCAAGAGGCCACAGTAGAGATCATACTTTTTATAGATCTTTTGTTTGTCATTAAATGTCCTTCATTTTTTGAATGCACCTTCTGTGACATTGTCTGAAAGTGATGAAACTTGTTGAACATGGTCATCATCACCCAAACACAGTCTCTGACACACAAAGTGCGGGTTTCCATGATTGCTCTATTGGTGGTTTGACAGTGCGTCGAAGCTGTTTATCACCTTCCTGAGGTAATATAAACCAACCATCTGCTTTTAACCAAAGACATAAAAAACACGCTCCCCTAAACCCAATACAGTCCCCAATTCAGCAGCGCAGAGGGGGGAGAAGGCAGCCGTAGAGCTGATTTTGTGCATGGTAAGGAAATCCACTCCAGATGTGTACAAATCGCCGCCTGCTTAATTGCCATTGTTGTCATAGATGTTTTTTTTCTTTCTTTTTTGCAAGGTGTTGGTAACTTGTGTAGGAGGTGACAGGATCATCGGAGAAAATATGCTGGATTTTGTATAAATCAAACTAACAGAGGTTTAGCATCGAGAGGCAAAAGCTAAACAGGAGGAATTAGGATGACACCTAAACCTGTTAGAGGTTTGACTACTGGCTACTTACTCATAAACAGGCACAGATGTTCCCCAATGCCCTTCAAACACTTCGGTCGGGCTTTTTTTAGTGTGCATGTGCGCGTTTCCAGCCCCATTCTGTTTCCTGTCATCATGGCATTCGTATAAAGAGCCGAATATTGGCTTTGTGAGTCCCATGGTTAATCATAGAGTAATTAGGAGCTGGTCCTGCAGGAATGGAGGGTTGACTTTGCTTTGAAACTCACTCTCCCCTTTTTCTTCATAATAGCTTTTTTTTACAAGCACTTTTGAGGTGGAGAGAGAGGAAAGGTTTTACTGGGCCGGCAGTGGGGTGTGTGGCGTTTCACAGAGCACTTTAAAATCAATCTGGAGCATCTAAATGACAGACCACCACTCCACTGCAATCAACCTGAATAAAGCCCAGCCGCAATTCCAAAAAAAAAAGGAAGAACATAAATATACAAACAAGAAGATAATGGCTCCTCAGCTAGCTTCTTTTTAAACGGCTGTGTTTTGGATGCAGTACTAAAAGACAAAGACTGATTGTGTGTGGATGCTGATGTCTAACAGAAGCTGTGCGTAGGTTTGTTTGCGTGTGTGTGTGAATGAATGAGCGAGAGAAAGTGGCCACTTCCCAAATTAAATGAACTCTTTGATTTTTGAACGACAGCCTTCTGGACTCAATCAAGTTGTTTGTGTTCCACATTTGGCTTCAGCATATTTATTTAGTATTTTCAAACTACTATGCTGATAGGAACGCTTTAATTTTACCTAAATATTTGGTCATGCCATTGCAAATAGACTGTGCTTTTTGAATAATACCCCACAAAACATTTTCAGTGGAGTTACATGTTATTCCTATTAGATGTTTCTGTCATTTTTTATAGGACCAATTATGTTATTTTGTTCCTCACAAGAATTTATACATTAACCGTGTAATACAGTAACCGAATACATTAATCTTTTTTACTAATATTTCAACAATAAACATTGACTTCATTGTATAAATGAGAATACCATGCTATCATACTGAGGTGAAAATTTATCTGTTTGGAGAAACTTTCTGAGTCAGCTCTCCATAAATTGCACAATGTATAATATGTTCTTAGCGGAAAAGGTTTTTTTTTTTTTTTTTTTAAATGAGAACTGTTCACTGAAAGGCTCTTTGGGGATTCAAAAATGCTGCGTCTGTGGAGTCTTTATGAAGCCTTTATTTTGTGGATTGTGGAATGTCATTGATTATATGAGCCCAGTTCTTTCTCTCTTTTTGAAATTTAAAAAAAGAACATTTTAAGAAGGTTTAGAGGAAAAGGAACACTTCTGAGATATCACTGTTTTAATACTTCAATTTTTGCTTTGTGTTGTTTGTTTTCAGGCTTAGAATGCAACATATTGCATTGTTATTAGTATAAGATAAAATCTTCTCTAATATGTAAAATAATGCCAGTTGTAAACTTTGAAAGGTTGTTCTTATGTGTTTTAAAAAGTTAATAAAAACTTTTCAGCTGGGATTTTTTGTTTTGTTTTTGTGTGTTTGTTGTTGTTGTTTTTTTCAAATGAATTGATATATATAAATGTGAATTGTTTTGTTTGGATAAACTTCAGCTGCTCCCCTGCTCACTTAGCAGCACCCTATCACCTTGACTTTACGGTGTGTGAAGTTTACCTGACCTTCTCTTCACATCCTTCTGTGTGCCTTTTGGAGAAGTCGCCTCTGACCACTGGACCCAGTTATGCTAATAATCTATTATTGACACAATATATCTCAGATATTCTGAGACCATAACAATGGCTTTAAGCAAGAGATATGTAATTTCATTTCAAACAGTAAAATATTTCTACAAGAAAACAACACAAAGTTCTGTTCTAATCAATGTCAAATGAATACAATCCTCAAAGTGTCACATCTTTTAAAGAAAAATGACTATGATACATTTGAATATTTATTTTTTTATTCATATAAGTGAATTGCACTTATTATTATTTATGGAGTTTATTCACCAGAATTTTTTTTTTTTTTTGAGTAAATAAATAGCTGTAATTATTGTTCTGCAATTATGTTCATGCTGTTAAATTTACTGATGGCCATTGCTGCACATGCATCAGATATGCATTAAAAACGTATTTTAACATTTAGGAAAATAAAAATAGATGCAAACAGTTAATCTACTTGTTATTGGATCAATGAGTAATTTTAGGATCTTTCTGTGTCTTTTTTAATTGTATAAAAGCCCCAGTTCCTAACCTTTAATCATCTCTTACCACATAGTGTACAGTCATTTGGGCTTTCCCTTTTGATCTGTCTTTCTTGTCTGCACACATACTTCTTTTAAAATATAATGTAATCTATTTAGTCAAAATTTAATGTGGTGTACGTACTCTTAGCCTACCATTCCTAGTTTGCCATTCTCATTTACATTGTTTGCAATGATGTTGTGCAACATATATACGTTGTGTGGTAGCATCTATATTTAGTATGTATATATATATATATATATATTACTTAAAATAAATTAAAAATATATATGATTAAATATGACTTCATCAGATGACATTGCATTAACGGGAGTAAATAATAAGGGTCAGATTTTGCTTTTTTTAGCTTATAAGTTAAATCCAAGATCTGTCTCTTTCCATGTTCCTCTGAATTGGAAAATCTTTTAACGAAAACATTTGGTACGTTTCGCAAAGTACCACGTATTCTGTGTATATATAAACATGTTTCTCGGATAATAAGCAAGAAAATCATGTCATTTCAAATAGGCTACTTAAATCATTTATTTTTGAATATAAATAACGTAGATTAATTAATTTTAGCCCATTTTATACAGGCAAGTTACTGTAAATCAAAGCTAAACTTGTATTAAAAGAGAATGGCCGAAAATAATATATTTTTGGATATGCAAGTACCTAAGTTAAAACATCTCTTCTTTTCAACGCTGTCATGAACTTCCCCTCCAACTCACAAAACCCGCAATAATTCCGTTTTAAAACTACCTGATATCATCACTCCAAATTATCATTCAGTATCCAGATGTCTTTCGTAATTTTTTCCCTCTACAATTTCACAACAAATCTCATAAATTCACGTCCAGAAAAAAAAAACCTCCCGAAATCTTCGTGAAAACATTAAACTTCACTCAGGTGCCAAAAGGGCTCCTGGAGGGTTTTTTTTTCTTCTTTTTTTTTAACATAAAAATTCGGAAAGGTTTCGCCCCTTTGCATTGAGCATGTCGAGAGGCTTATAGAAGACCCTTGCTCCCCCACCCCTTACTCTCTCACACACACACACGCGCGCGCGCGCTGGTCGGAGGGGGTTGGGGTGGTGAGGAAACGGGCTGGTGTGCCCTGGAAGTGATTCTTCCCCCAAAACATAAGGTGAAACGGGAGGATCGGAAACTGCACGTGGGACCTGCCCTCTTCATCCTTCATTATATCAGACATTCGCCACAGACACACAACTGTTCAATTCTCAAGCAGTAGCCTATAAAATCTTCCCTGATCTTAATACTTGACTAAATATCTGGAGAGAAACTTCTTTGGTTAAATAATCGATTGAGAATTCAATCTTACCTGATCAGACAGTTTAAGGAACTTCAAATCATCGTTTGCTTGTAAATGACTATGTTTATGCATGATGTTTCTTGATTTCTATCTGAAATAATTAATCATTTCTAATGATTCTCCATGCCCTCGCCATCGAATCATCATCCTGTCAATTATTTTATTTGATGAATATCTGCATTCATTGTAGCTAGCATATTTTTCTTACTTATTATATTAGTTCTTCACTTGTAAATAAGATGGACATTGTAATACAAACATCGTATCTTCAGCAATAAAATTTCATAGATGAAAAATAAATAAAAGAAAACATTCAATGTCAGGAAAGAAAGTCTCAACAGGGCTTCAGAGCTTTTGAAGATCATCTTTGAAGTTTGTTTAGCTTGTGTATGACCTCTTTCTAAATGTTTTTAAAATGTAATATAAATATATTAGATTGAATAAACTACAATGCTCATATTAGGCTACTTACAATGTAGATTCATCATTTACATTTCTAAGCATAAACAATAAATAAAACTTCAATAAACCTGTTAAAAAAGAAATTAGGTTTTACACAAATGGTATACTGTAAAATTTATTTCATATTTCAATTCATTTAACTTCTCACAAACAATTTCTGTCATTTTTACTCTGTTTTATAAGTTTTCTTAATACATAATGGCCCTATATATATATATATATATTAAAATATATTAAAAATCATTTAACATTTGGAAAGAAACATCTTAACACTTTCATGCAGACCACTTCCTTTCCGCTTTTAACACGCTGAATTAATAATTGGAAGCAGAGTTTAATTGCTTAAGACAGGATATAGAGATCGATCAAAAGAGACTTGATACAATGTGCATGGCATTTCTAAACAGCGAGGCGATCTGTATAAAATAAAGAGCTGCTTGTTGACTCAGTCACCTTGCATTAAACATGCTTCCGTTAAATAATTGAGAAACGCTATCGGCTGTCTCAGTCCTTTTACTTTCGATGCGCGTTCAGTCCCGCCGTTATCCCTCATTAATCATAACGATAAGCAAACTACAAGCCCAAAAACCCACACAACACGCGCGCGCGCACACAACAGTTTACCAGCCCCTGTGAAAAGTTTGTGAAAGTGGCCTGACGTCACACTCCCACAATGCTCGCGCGCCCCATAACTCTGCTGCTGCAGCCTGAGGAGCGCGAGACACTCAGGCCCCGAAAAAAGAAAAATTAGAGAAAAAAATTGGAAAAAATAATAAAACAACAGATCAAGAGGAGAAAGACCGGGAACGGTGGCGCGGGGCTCCCACGGTAGGTTTGCGCTTAGTCGGTGCTGGAATGTGACGGCGGTTCCTTGTGAAATTGACTAATGCGGCGCTGGAAAGTTTTTGGTGGCAACTGCTCGTTTTTTTCTGCAAGTCCTCATAATGTAGCTGCACGCTCTGATGTGTGCATGTTTTTTTAATGAGATCCCGATAATTAACACAACTCGCTCGGCCGCTGATCGATATGGCAGATGATACACGAGACCTTCATAGTAATAACGTTGTTGATATTTTATCTCGAGCCGACGTCATTTACTTTTGGGCTTATTTTTGCGAAACATCGTTGAGGCTCCGGGTATTTAATTTTTAATTGCACGTTCGCAAACTTCATCCATAAATACACGGCGAGTGCATTTTGTTTACAAATCGTTACATTTACATTTGATCGATCGTCGGCTCGGCGGTGTCTACTGATGTTCGGTGGGACTTTGGAGCGAATGGCTGAATTTTAAGTCATTTCTGAATATTTATGGCTGTGCTGTGGACACACACGAGCTCAAGCTCCGTTCCTGTTGAGTTTCAAACATCGGTTTAAACAAACGCGTCTGTCTATGAATAGTCCACTGCTCGATTTAAGAAAATAACACTGGGCTGTAAATCTACAACTATTTCGGGCTAGTTTGTCTCGTGCTATAACTCTACCTCCGTGGCTTATCTGTTGCTCGTCGTTTTTTTGCCGCTGATCGGATGTTCCTGGGCGGATTGTGACTTTTCTATAATGCCTTCTTGAGTGAAAAAACTGTTTGTTTGCGTGTTCCTATCAAGAGGTGCTCAACAAACAACAGCGTCAAGCGGAGGGTTGAGGTGTGGGGCACCTCGTTTTCATCTTCATTTACATATTGCATGGCTGGAGGGATGATTAAGCTTAGAATCACTCTCCTGAGAAATGATCGCATTGTTTATGTTCCTATCAGTGAACTTTGTTTACACTGTAAACAAATTTAACCCACAAAAGTGAAAAAAAGTTCGAGCATTCAAAGTTACAACTTAATGATGAGTTTACTACACTGTTATAACAACTTTGAATCGAGAAGACATAGAATAAAATAAAGAGGTTTCAAAGTTACAACGTAAATGATGAGTTTATTACACTTGAGTTATAAAAACTGTGAATCAAAGAACAAATCGTTAAAATTGATACATTTCACAGATAGACCGAAATATGCTGTGTTAGAATGATTAAAACATGTTCACAGTGTTTAAGGAAAAAAAAGTAATTTTGTTCTTTGGTCGCAGTTATGCTTAAATCTATTACCCATTAAAGATCATCCCAACTCCAGTCACAGATGTGTGACGTCTCTTTCTCAAATAACTAAAAATATTCATCCAACTAAAACTGAAAACTTGAGTTTAACTGGTGCTTATTGCACAATGTGCAAGTTTCTTTTGTTGTTTTCAATGAAAAAAAAAAACGTGAAAGGTATGAAATGTAACAAATGAATTGGAGAAATGTTTGAAGTATCATGTTTTCTAGCATTTTTCATGAAAAAGGTTTAAGAGATGTAATTTAAGTTCATTTATCATTGCTTGGTTGCACCTCTATTTAAACACCTGTAGCGGTGTGATATCTTTTTCTCAAGTAAATGCAGTGGTGTTTTAAACATGCATTACAGAGTGAAAGCTTTCACTGGCTTTGCCTTTTTTTCATGTCATGCACATGCCTGTGTTGTGCTGAAGGTACTGTCTGTTGCTGCGTGCATTGAAAATAACCAAAATGAAATATTTCACTTTGGCTGGAGTCATTGGATAAATGTGGAAAGATGGCTTTCTAACAGTGATTGATAAAGAACAGGTTGCGACGAGCTCTTGTTTGGTGCTCGTGCTCCATCATGGCCCTCCACTTCCACAGCCTCGAGCTACATAATAAGGAAATGGAAGTGAGATCGTCACGAGACAGTGCTTTTGTTATTGACATTACATGTTGAAACGCATATTGTGATGTGTAAGGCAGTTTAGTTTTTCAGCATTGGCTTTGGTTTTGCTTCTTATTAAGCGATTGAAGCTCATTTAATATCCTGTTAACTGTGCACTAGAACTTAATAAAATAGAGAAATCAGCTTAAAATGTTTCTTTAAAATTATTACTATTCGATCTCAGATGTAGTTGTATTTTGTTGAGCTTTGGGCACCTCGTCGTCAGTTAGACCAAACATTTTCTTATTCGTCTGCCCTGAGAGATTTGGAGAGATTTAGATGTTGTGGGATGTTTTAAACAAAAGGTTTAAATTTTTTTTTACGTGTTCTCTGAAAAGGCGTCTTACGTGCTTGATCCAGTGTGCGAGTTTGAGAGAGAGCGAGCGAGCATGTGCATCAAGGGGGGTTTCTCCTCTGAAAACGTCCCACAATTCCATGCTCCTCGGTGGGTAACTGGCTGATTATCATGAGAAAGCACATCAGAGGGGTTAATAGGTAGGACAGGCTTTGGAGAGCACAAACGCTACTTAATACCCAGTGTAGAATGGGGATCAGCCCTCATCGGAGTCCTTATATCCTCCACTTATAGCACCGAGGGACGATTCTGTGCCTGAGATATGTGCTGAGTTACATTAAAATAGCTATTTATTTTGCATTATGATTTAAGTGTTTTGTGACAGTAATGTAGGCTTGTGGTTGAGACTATGGGTTTGTTTGTATTTGCAGGCTTGAGCATGTATTGTGTGTTTGTGTTGTGTCTAAATCCATGTCTGAAATGGGCACTGGGGAGTGTTTATGTGGGCAGTATGAACAGTAGCTGACCTGGACACTAAGTCGTCCCATAAAAAAGGGAGGAGAGAGAGAGAGAGAGATAAAATCAGTCCAAGTTCACGAGGGCATTATAACTCCTCCGAGCGCCTTAACACCAGATTTGATTCTTATCAGAAAACGGTCCATGTCAGAACTGACAGAAACATGAAAAATTAGGCTTTAGACCTGAATGATTGTAGAAATATGAATAAGACAATAAACATTATTAATTGAAATAAATTTAAAACAGCATGTTGCATTTTAAATGTGTATTACGGATATTAATTACCATAGAAAACTGTAGAAATGAACTTCAGATATACTATAAGCTTTTACTGCGTTTGAAAACCATTTTGTTTATTAATAGGTGTTAAGAGTCGGTGTTTAATGTTGTCAGAATTGGTTTGTATTAAAGTACTTTGTAAAGTTCTATTTTACATAGAGTGTGGTAAACTTAGCAGATATGGTAAAGTTATATTTAAGTTATAATGCATTTGTCAGTAAACAACCAAAACATTAAGAATGATAATAATAATAATATCGTAAAGTTATAATAAATTGTTAATGTGCCAATGACAAAGATCTTGGAATGTAAAAATTGTTGATTTAAATTAAAACATTCTCAGAAACTGATTTGATTTGTTTGGATTGTACTGTAAAAAAAAAATACAAATGTTTTGTCAGGTAAGCTTGAAAATTTGGTTCATGTGATAACATCAAAATTAACCTGTTTTATTTAAACCAAAAATGTAAAATAAATAAATAAAATAAAATAAATTATGGCAGTAGTTTTAATAAATTAACATGTTCTAAAAAAGTTATTTAAAAACAAACTATTTTAGATTTTAAGACAGAAGTCGACTAGCAAGTTTTTATTTTTAAGGTTTGAAATAATTAATCATTTAAAATTTTAAATAATTTTTAATTGCTTATTATCAATTTCTTAGTCAGAAACTGCTTATTAAATGCTTTGTACCTAACTGTTTATTATCCTTATATTTATTCCCAACTACAAAGTCAATCGGCATTTGATACGATAGCAATGGAAGAAGATAAAACCGAAAGAAAGGAAAATATATATTTCTAAACAAATAATGTTTTCACCCCAGAATGTTAAGAGCACAGAACAGCGTTCAGAAGGGCTGTAATACAGCAATTTCAGCAATCGCAAATCCAAGCTCGTTAATTGCTAGGAAAAACCCACCAAACGAAACAAAGAGTAATAGAAAAGTAACCCACACATAAATAGCACATGTGTAAATACATGCTAATGTTCTTGACAGCTTTGCAAAACAAGTCCATACACCGAGTACACATGCCACACACACCGCAACCAAGTCGCACACGCACAACAGAAGAGTGTCTTTTTTTCCCCCCTTTGCTGGCACGCATTCTGACTGCACTTGCAGTATGCGACGCCTTTAGATAGTAAGAAGACGCTAGATGTTTGAAACGCATAGCACCACTGTACATGAGTAAAGCTGTGCTTTTGAAAGCAGCCAGCCAGGTGTGGCTTTTCAAGGCCTGAGTCTATCCATCACTGAACACCACTTATGCTGCAACCCCTCCTTCTCTTCCTTCAGATCCCCCTCGTCCATTTTTCCACCCCAAAGATGGGTCTTCTTCCCCTCCGAGCTGCTTTCTCACTCGTTTACTGTCTCTCTGCTATCTTTGTTGTGAATTTATCGTCCCGCTTCAGGAAATGTGCAGTACTGTTACAGTGCAGTAAATTTGTAATGCTTTTTAATGTGACCACCTCACTGTTACGAACGAGGTTATAATGGATCCGGTCATTTAAAACAATCCAATAAAAGATGCCATTAAATAATAAATTATATAGGAAGCTCACTGGAAATGATGGAAGTGATCCCACACTGTGAAAACATTAGGCAGCTATTTCTATGTAACCCTTAAAACTGTAAGAATTCGATTACAGTAATACTTCTGAATTGGTTGAAATGAAATAATTTAGGTATCAGGTTTTCTGTTGCATCTTTTTATTTGAAATAAAGAAATTAAATATTTAAATAAGCATTCGATTCATCCAAAACAGCTATAAAAGGAAGGTTCAGAGGAAGGCAGCGTCTTTTGAGCTTGTTGTGTTTTCATTGAGGAGGAAATAGTGAATTACAGCCGCACAGGTCACGTGACGAGAGGCGGTACTTCTGTGCGGCTGTGATTGGCCGGTCACACTGCCAATTAGATAATGCACACCTATTGTGTGCACAGGCTGGTCGATTCATGAATGAACATCCACTTGGACGGCTCTACTTTTAACTAACATCTATCAAAATGAGCGTAAGGTTAAAATCTGTAATATTCTTCAATGAGGGCACGGTGAAGTGGGACTGTATGAGAAAACAAACAGTCATATGGAAAAGATGTGAAATAAGATCAACTTTATGAAACTTAAACGGTTACCACAGCACTCACAGACACACAGTCATGTACGGAGAGTTCAGAAGATCTTGAGCGTGATTAGATGACTCAGTCACAGCGAGGAAAAAGAAAGCTACATGACGAGGGAGAGAGTCACAGAAAAGGGCCGGAGGAAAACATTGATCATTCATGTGGTCGTTTGAGTTGACCCACACGAGTTCAGGCACCTATAATGAAGAAAAAGCCTTCGAGAAAGGGTTTGTTTAGTTGTGTACTGATGTATAAGTTAGAGAGTGTGTGAAAGTGTTGCTCAGAAGTAGTTATCCAGTGAGGTGTCAGGTGTTTTTATTGGTTCCTCCGTTCACCGGTTGGTGAAGTGACTGCGAGTGAAGAAGTAGAAGTCAAGCGGGGTATGCTACCATTTGATTGGTAATCGTATAAGGACCTATAATAGCAATCAAATAAGCATTTACAAAAACAAGCTGGTATGTGACACTCTAAAAAGTTTCTTAACTCTACATTAACTATAACTATTAAGTTCATTAAAAACTCAAGTGTACAGAATAAGGAAACAAAAACAAAGCATTTACATTTAGATTGGGGAGCAATAACCTAATGATTGCCTCATTAAACTCCTAATTTGCAGATTATTAATTGTTGGTATGGTTGTAAAGTTTTGGTATTGTGGGATTAAGGGATCTTAATGCAGAATGTGACATTAATATGTGCTTTATAGGCAAAATGCTTGTATGCATGCTAATAAGCAACTTTTAATAGTGAGAATTGGTCTCTAAAATTTAAGCTTCAGTTGCATTTAAGTTGAGCCTTAAGCAAAAGACTTTTTAAAGTATTTACTTAAATATGTTATTATACATTTAGTGCTTAGTATAGTTTGTATTGATTATTTTTAATGTAGTTTTACGTCATATTTAATATGAGCTGTTCAAAACCATTGGTCTGTTTTTGTTTAAACGAAGTCGTAACCAAAATGAAGAACAGTTTATTATTTTTAAGATTCTCTCTCGCTTTCTTTCCCTCCTTCAGCCACATCAGAAACAGAAAAAAGTATTTTGTATTATTTATATCTATTGTCATTTTAGATTATATTTAATGAGTCGTTCTTTAAAAGCAAAACTCTGTCTGTTTGTTTAAGTGGTTTAATATTTATTTTATTGCTTGGTTTTTAACATTGAACACACCAACCGTTAAAGGTCTAAAATACATTTTTGGTGTTGTTGTTTACCTAGATGCTAAAAACCTTCCTTTTCTTTACTTAATGGAAGTAGAATTGTCATCAAATTAGTGAATATAAAAGGTGATAGATTTATTAAGTGACTTTTCATGATGTGTTCCGGGGCTTTACGAGTCTGTCATTTGGTCTATAAGAGACAATTTCCGCCAAATGTTTTCTTATATCTCTTACCTTCATACACTTTGGGAAGCTCTATAAATTGCTTTTATGGTTCTGGAGCCCTGCACACAGCTCTTCATTAATGTGTGTGTTTGCGGATTGCCGTTTTTACTCCAAGCTGGCATAATTTGGCTTCCTGACGTTGGAGCTGTTTGCAAAATGCATGTTTGTAGTTTGAGCGGCGGAGTTTGTAAATGAAACTCTAAATCCGAGAGCTTGTTTGAACAGGAGCTATTTAAAGTTGATATAATGTGAGTTTGATGGAGAAATGTTTCCTGGCAGCACATGAGAGCGAGGTGCTTGCCGTCTCATTGTGTGTGGTCCAGCCAATCCATTGTTACGTTTTCAGCTGCAACCAAGAGAAGAATTAGTAGAACTCTTGGTGTCGGTATTCACTCAGAAAATATATGAGTGAAGGACGAAAGAAAAATAATAAAAAGAATGAATCATGTACGCTCATGCATTTTTTACGAATGCTCCTTCACTACCTCTGTTACACTTAAACAGACATAATTAGTAACCAAATGAATCGATGCATGCTTCAAATCACTCACTTCTCTCTTTTATGTTTTTCCTACTATATTGGTGTAATACGTTTTTAAGAAATTTAGCAAAAACGACAAGCACAGTAAATGCAGTATCCAAAAACATATAAAGACTATTTGTATAATTTAATGCAGTGATAGGAAGACATAAGGTAACAATACTGGTCATTAAAATAGAAACAAATAAACAGTACAGAGGTTGTTTTTTTTAAAGGTTGCTTAATATGCTTGATAACATCTAAATTAACTTCAGCAATGACTATGAGTGAATCAGCCTGACTGAACTCATTTTTAAACATTAGATCTACAAAAATGCTTCTCAATGTAAAATTCAATTGATATAAATGGTTATAACATGAAGTACAAAGAAGTAAAACTAAATTAAATAATAATACATGAAGCAGTAATAATATATAGTGAGATATGTGTACATTTCAGAAGTGCATAAACTAATTGTAACGCAGTAAAAAGATTCAAAATGCACTGGTCACCAGCTTGAATGTCATTGTCAACAGTATTCAAGCCAAATATAAAATCGAATATAATTTGAAATATTTGTAAAGGTTTTCTAAACTGCGTTGCAAATAAAAATACAATACACAACACCTGTTGAATCCATAAATCAACAACTGCACATTTTCAAAACGGCATAAGATAAAAATGAAAACTTAAAACGCAGAATTAGTTTGCAACTCTAATATGAGATGCTTTAAACATATGTGTTCTCTCTCGTTCTTTCCTCTGTGTATTCTCAGGCTAACCACAGCTCACTCCAGTGGCAACATAGCAAAATTGTAGATGCTGATTTCCTCTTAAAAAGGACAGAGAGAGAGAAGAGGGGGGAAAAAAAGGAGAGAACAAAGGGAAAGAAGTGAAAGGGAAAGAAGTGAAAAAGAAAGCGAGAGAGAAACTCTGGTGTTAACAAATGACCTCTGTTGCTTTCTTCCTCTCTTTCACTCTTCCTCCCTCTCTCTTCCTCACAAAGTCCAGAACAACAACAACAAGAGGAGAGAGAGAGAGAAACGAGTAGAGAAAGGACTGTGGGTCTCTTTCTGTGTGCCCTCCAGTGGCAGCGTGAAGTTTTCGGTTTGATTGAAGGGCCCTTTTCTCTGCTGTGTGGTGTGAAAGCTGTCCTAATTGAATGATAAAGTGGCCCGAGATGGAGTCCAGTGAATAGGCAACAATACACAGCCTGTGTGTGGTAGAGGGGTTTTTTTGGTTCTCGTCCAGGCCGTTCTCTTTCTCTCTCGCCCTGCTGTGAGTGGGGGTCCCATTATCGAGCGCTCTGCTAGATTCGGTCACATGACTCCTCCCGGCCCGCTCGCTCGGCCCCTCCCTCCCTTGCTGAGGAGCAGCCAATCAGACGGCAGCAGGGATATTTCTCAGTGACCATGTGGTTGGATGCCCTCATTTAGCGAGCAGCTGACTCACTGCACATGTCTTTCTCTATCACACACTTCGCCTGCCGGACACTGGCGAGAGAGAAAATTCCATGTCTGTGCAGTTTGAGCGTACGCCGTAAACAGTCCAGACCGGCTCAGCGGGTCTAACTGTAGTGGGACCGTATCCGATAAACGCCAATACGCTCTCTTCTGTTTAATCAGAGACAGATGTTGTTCACATTTTTATATTTGATTGCTATTGAAAAGGATGCGATTATTGTACTGTCAGTAGCTGATTTTAGATGGTAATCCTTTAGTTTTACACCGATTATGTGTTAGGAAATCTTTTATTTTTATGTTCAGTAGATGAACATCGGTGTCATGTAGATTCAGATGTTCTGCTCTATCTGTAGCTAGTTGATGTGATGAAAGAGGCTAGATTTAATTGATTAACAGACTTGTTTTGGATCATGGAGTTTTTGACGCGTTAAAATGATGAATGGAATTTCCCCCCAAATGAAACACCGTAGTGTTATTCAAGATGGAATCAAAAGGCAGTACAGAGACAGAGTTTCTGTTTGTCATCTTTTAAACGTTATTACATTGTTTGGAAGTGGTTTGTGATGTCTCTTGAAAGTGTTTGTAAATTCACTAGGTTTTTTAAGACCCGGCTTGGTTCAGGTTGTACTGCCAAAATAAATGTAAGGATGAATAATCGTTTAATTACATTACAACTGAGTGCTGGTGTCTGTTGCACATTGGCTCTTTAGTGTGTAAAGCTGACCTGTTTGGTTAGCAAAGAGAGATTAATGTCAAGATTAATGTCAATTGTAATTTTTCCTCAGTAACCGACAGACAAATATACATTGAATTGGTATGTGAGAGATGAATGTGTGATGATTCACAATATGATTAAGAAAAATATGTATATACGTGTATTCAATAAAGATGCAGAAGTCTATTCAAAACAGACAAGGGCATTTTAAATGTAAAGATTTTGTTAAAAAAATATATTTCCTTTCAAAGTAAGTGCTATACCAGAAGATACAACAGGAGAGGGAGATATAAAGATGAAGAGCTAGAATGTATTTAAAAAAAAAAAATTATTTGTTGTTATATTGATTACTATTTTTGATTAAACAAACATTTTTAAAGAAGGTGTTTATACTCAACAAGGCTGCGCAGCCTGTTTCTATATACTTTTAGAAACACTTAAAATAAGAAAAAACTTTTCAGGTAAGAAATGACTCCATTACTACTAATAATAAACTAGTTAACAGTCTGGAGGATTTTGCATGTGTCCATAGGTTAATCTCATCCGCTGTTATCTTTTTCACGGTTAATTATCAATCAAACATTAAAGGTGCCATAGAATGCATTGAGAGAATATTTTAAATTGTTCTCTGATATGTACATAGAAGGTATGTAG
>JAUCMU010045019.1:0-16106 GCA_032275025.1 Enteromius treurensis | reverse complement strand
GTTTACAGATTCAAATGCCTCATTAAACAGATTCAAACCAATAATAAGAGTCTGTTTTGATTAATGCTAATAATACCTAATAATATGAACCAGCTCATAACAGCCATTCATTTTTTTTATTGGACTTTCCTACTCATGATGTATGTTTTTTTTCAATCCATCAACTGTATTTTTTTATCCATAGCTTTATTATAAAGAAATTGTAATGACTATTGCATTAATGAGTGACTTTTATGGGACTGGTTGTTTCATTGTCTCCTTGAACGGTTTGTGCAGGTCTCTGGATGGCCGTCTGCAGGTATCTCACAGAAAAGGCCTTCCCCATGTGATCTACTGCCGGCTGTGGCGCTGGCCTGACCTGCAGTCCCACCACGAGCTGCGTGCCATAGACCTGTGCGAATTTGCCTTCCATATGAAGAAGGACGAGGTGTGTGTGAACCCTTATCACTATCAGCGTATAGAGACACCAGGTAAGCCGCACAGGTGTTTTACCTCTAGTTACTCAAAGGCCATTTGCTTCCATAATCACTTTTATGTATGAAACTAATTTGATTGATTTTTGGAGGGAAAACTAACTTGTGTGCATGTGTTCAGTTTTGCCTCCAGTCCTGGTTCCTCGGCATGCTGACATCCCCACCGACTTCCCTCCGCTGGATGATTTCATCCCTGAGAACACCATATTCCCAGCGGGCATTGAGCCTCCGAGCAACTATATACCGGGTGAAAACATGTTTTTTGTTTTCTCTCTGAAAATCACACATTAACTTTCACCCAGACATGCCCTCAGGACTACACAACAGGCATTGCTCGCTCTAACTCACACTCGCACGCTAGTTTACAGACACACATCTGCTTGTGTTTATTTTGTCATGTCTCAGTTCGTTTTAGCTGTTTTGTCAAAATCAGAGTGTTTAGTCTGGCATCTTAACAAAGTTGATAAAGCGAATAAGACGAGAAGAGATCAAAGTGCTGATCTCATGACCGGTAACATCAAACTGAGGCACTGTTGGAGTTGAAAGCGTTGCACATGATTTGAATAAAAGAATTCCTCTTTTCAGGTAAACCTTCTCATTATTCAACACATTTCAGTGTGACATCTGAGTGAATTGCTTCAGAAATCCAAGCATATAATATAAAGCAAGTTTTAACTCCTTCAGTTACTAATTCTGTGACTAGTAGGGTTGGATCTAGATTGTGATTTTATACTGTGACAATGATATAAAGTTTAAATTTTTAGAGAGATCTTGCTACATTGTTTTTTCTTTTTCTTTTTGTGACATGAAAAGCTCATCAGCTTAGCGCTACTTAAAGTTGTTGAATTGTTAGTGAGATAAAGAAATATGCATGATTAAAAAAAATATAAAGCAGTACGTAAAATATCATTAAGTGAAATATTGCACATCTAAAGGAAATCACGTGTTTTTGGATGGTCAGATAAACAATTGTCAAAATGCACAATGTGTCGAATGTATACAGATAGTTATGTCATAAGTGAATGTACAGTATATAGTTGACAGAAAATCAGATGTGTATATTGGATCCATTCATATGGTCTTAAAGTGACAGCAGTAGTTTATGTTAATCAAAAAAACAAAAGACAAAGTCACTCCGTGCTTTTGATTCGAGCACTTCTTTATCTTAAATAATTCATATTTGATTAATACAGTGTAGACTGTGCAGTGCGTTATTTAAAACAATCCTTTTTTTAAATTCATCTTTGTTCTATTGTATTTGTCTTATTGTTTGGAATTTGCAAACTTCAAAGTTTTTGAAATTGTCATACCTTTGTTTGTTCAGCATGGTTTTGGTGTCAATACGGTGTCGGTCTCTGGTACCTCTGTATCAGCCGATAGTTAAAGTTGCAGTCTGTAACTTCTAGCGGTCTAGTGGTAAATAAACAGAACTGTATACGTCTTGCGGAAGAACATAAACACTCATGCAGGTACAGAGCTACTCCGCAGCGGTGCCTACCTGAACGAGTCTATCCTGTCTTCCGCGACTATAAAGCTCATAGGAGCTTAGTCTTGCCAAGTTGCCTTACTACCCGCCTTCTGGGAGGCGGGCTTAATCTGCGTCCATCAGATGCCTCTGTATACTACTGGACGGATCCACAACCATGCGTAGCGACGAAACCTGAAGCCACCGTAACCAATTGTAGCTAGCTTCATTAAAGCAGTAGGAAAATGTCTTTACTTACTTTAATTACTTCTGCTCCGTTTTCAAAGAAACCCTGTCATGCAAATTTCTCAAATCAGCTGCAACAGCAGAGTTTAACGATTCTTGCTGCTCGGTACACGCCATGCTTGAACGCCGCAGAACTGCTGCACCATCGCGTTACACCCGCCTCAGTCGTGCCGGGGGGCGGGGGAGCTCGTTTCTCATTGGTTCCCACTTTTTTGGGAATCTGTAAATGCTCTAAAACGGCAGCTTGGCCAGACTGACTTTGCTCGCGAAATAGAATGTAGCGTCACAGGGAGTATGGGCGGGCCCAGGCTAGAACGAGTCTAAAATAGTCTGAATATAAACACATATTATTGGTGTTCTGTAGTGGTTCAGAATAAGTCAAAAATGGTTTGGTAAATGGATTCATGGTGTATGCAAAATTATTATATAATTATAGTACATTTTGAGCACGAAAAAGTTACAGACTGCAGCTTTAAGGCTACTATATACATAAATGGCACACCGAATAACTCAAAATTTTTAAATATGTGTTCAGCAGGGAGACAAAATTCTGTCCTGTGCGGTTCATAATAATAATAAATTTGTGGTTTAAGTTTCAGAGACCCCTCCTCCAGGCTACCTGAGTGAGGATGGGGAAACCAGTGACCACTACATGAACCACAGCATGGACACTGGTAAGGGCCCTGAGATCACAAACAAGTTGTTGCTATTAGATTCCTAATTCGTTTGTGCTTATCAACCTCTATTTTTTAGGCTCCCCAAACCTTTCACCCAACCCCGTCTCTCCTGCCAACAGCAACCTAGGTAAGAACACACAAGATCCCAGATTGTCTGAGGGGCATAGATTACCAAATCTTTTTACACATCTACTCATTCTTCACTTTATTTTTCTAACATGTGGAAAATAGTTAAATACAATCTTATAGAAGTTACCCAACATTTTAAATGTTTTGAAGTCACCACCTGTTGCTTAGTTTCTTTCATGAAACAGTCATCACTAAAAGTGTTTGTTGTGATGGGAATCACGCAGAGTCAGTCTGATTTCTGTAAGTACTCCACGCCACTGTGATTTTAATCTGGCTGGATTATCTCTGATGTACTATCTCCATAATGTTAGTCTGCCTGCCTGGTCCTGTGTGAGATGATTTTGTGGGAACGGAAGTGTGCTTCAGTAAGCCCAGGAGAAAACACTAGGATGAGTCACTTCCAGTAAAACACATGAGCAATGCCACCAGCATCCTGTATTATCCTAAATAAATGTTTTTTACCGTATTATAATAACTACCCATTAAGCCTTCTACACGCTGTTTGATTTTAGCAATCCTATAAGATAATTGCAGATCTTCATAGTATAAAACTATGCATCCTATGAATGTAAATGTATACATTTTATATAAATAAGACTAATATCTAGTTATTTAAATGACTAAATAGGCTAAATAACACAAATTTTGAAAAATGTGTGTTGTTAGTGAACCCCTGTCCCAGGCTTTGCCTCTTGGCTGTATAAGAGGAAACCTCATATAAAAGGGTCTTTTGTTTCTGTCCTCTCAGTCAGCCCAGGGTAATGTAATAATAATAATATCCTGTCGCTGGGTTGTTCTATCTCTGCAAAGACACCAGGAGGCCCTGCAGTAAAAATAACAAATAACCAATTTCACATGGACTGCCTGCTGTTTTCAAAGGGCCACATTCTGTCACAATGTGACACTGATTTTTACACCAGAATCCAAAGTCCAGAGCTTTTCCTGTTCTTTCACACTTTATCTTTGTTCTGCACTTGTTTTGCGACTCTGATCCTTTATCATGCTCATTTATGTGTGTGTGTGTTTGTGCGTGTGTGTGTGTTAGATCTGCAGCCAGTAACATATTGTGAATCCGCATTTTGGTGCTCGATTTCCTACTACGAGCTGAATCAGCGTGTGGGCGAGACTTTCCACGCCTCTCAACCGTCTCTGACCGTAGATGGCTTTACGGACCCCTCTAACGCAGAGCGCTTCTGCCTGGGCCTGCTGTCCAACGTCAACCGCAATGCAGCCGTGGAGCTGACACGCAGACACATCGGTTCATTCATCTCATATTTACAAACAAAACTACTGGAAGATATTAGAATCGGAAATTGTGAAAAAAACTCAAACTGTTTAACCTCATAACCTTTCTACAGGCCGAGGTGTGCGTTTGTATTACATCGGAGGTGAGGTGTTCGCTGAGTGCCTGAGCGACAGTGCTATTTTCGTCCAGAGTCCCAACTGTAACCAGCGGTATGGCTGGCACCCTGCCACAGTATGTAAGATTCCTCCAGGTGAGTCAGGTCAAACATGTTCTAGTGTCAGACTTCTTCATACCGCCTCATAGAAGCACTCAAGCATATATATGTTTGTGTTTCAGGCTGTAATCTGAAGATCTTCAATAATCAGGAGTTTGCAGCTCTGCTGGCCCAATCAGTGAATCAGGGATTTGAGGCTGTTTACCAGCTCACCCGTATGTGTACCATTCGCATGAGTTTCGTCAAAGGCTGGGGGGCAGAATACAGGTAAGCCAATCAAAGCACATTACCATTCAAAAGCTTAGGATCTTTTTTTTTTTCTTTTTGAACAAAACTAATACATTAACACTTTATTTTAAGGTGTCCTAGTTATTCGTTACATGTACTCACAATAATAAATTATGCATAATTACATGCTTGTAACATTAAGACAAACCCTAATCCTAACCATCTAGTAATCACAAGTAAGAAATTGATACTATTTTTCTACTTTTACTCTTTTGCATAATAGTTTTTGGGGTCAGTTTGGGATCAAGATTTTTTGTTTATTTATTTATTTTTTTAACTGTTTACCACTGACCCCAAAACAATGAGCCATAAAAAAGCAAATCAGCATACTAGAATGTTTCTGAAGGATGATGTGACACTTAGCACTGGAATAAACGCGAATATTCATCTTTTGAATTGCATTTTCAAATATATTACAGTAGAAAAAGAGTTATTTTACATTATCATTAAATATTTTACTTAATTCTACCATTAAAATTTCTACTAGCTTAAGCAAAGTTACAACCTGCTTTTCTAAATCTGTTCATGGAGTGCTCTGTACTCATAAATGCTGAGGATTAAAAACAAATGGGAAAATGGCATTTAATCACTTCTCATTTCTGTGACAGTAGCACACTAAAAACTAGTGGTTGATTATATAAATAGATATTCCTGGCTGATCCGTCGTTTGTTAAAAATGCTCGGCAGGGATGAAAGCACATAAGTGACCCAGATTCTCCTTCCTGCAGGCGGCAGACAGTAACCAGCACCCCCTGCTGGATAGAGCTGCATCTCAACGGGCCCCTGCAGTGGCTGGACAAGGTGCTCACTCAGATGGGCTCTCCGAACCTCCGTTGCTCCAGCGTGTCATAGGACAAACCCTGAGCCCGTTTCACGTAACCATACCCTTCTAATGACATCCTCTATTGCTGCTGAATGCCAAGCAAACAAACAGAGCGAAAACAAGGACAGGGGGAGACAAACACCTGCTGGACTCCTCGAGAATGTCACTTTATCATTTACAGATCCTAATATTTTGCTGGGGGGCAAAAATAGACATATACAGTTGAAGCACTTTGAACAATGGCCCTCAAGGAGCATGGATGATATTTCCTCTATGAGTTGAGTTTAAAATGAGGCGTTTTCCTCATTGCGGATTTAAATGTGATAATGAAATCGTTAAACGTTTTGATCAAGAAGTGTATCGCGCATTTATTTGATCTGAAGGTATTAGTATCTTAGGCTCGGAATATGGTTGCTTAAAATCATAAACATCCTCACAGGGAGCCTCAAAGAGTGCTTCGTGTCCACCACCTTCAGTGAAGGGGTCTTGTGTGAACATATACAGTATATTAGCCTGAAGCTAGTGCTTCGGGGAGCTGTTTGTGTGTAAGTTAATTCAAAACAGGTCAATATCCAATGAGATTGCCTTTTGGTCTCATATGCACGGTCGACCAGGTTTGTATACAGGAACTGAGTGTGGAAAGTTATGACAGAGGTACTTAGCCTTGATTATGAAAAGCACTTGTTTTGAAAAGCATCCAGCGATGGCGTGAACAAGGAGATAGCATTGGAAATTTGTCAGTGACAAATGCTAGTAGCTAATAGTGCCATTTTATTTCTTGAACTTGATGGTTACTGCTCTGCAAATACATTTTGTATTAAGTATTTTTGCATTATAAACTGAACGGAGATTTGCGAAAGTATATTTTTACTGCTGCCATAGGATATTGTAATTAAGAGCTTTGTCATGTTACCCAGAGATATAACACACAAAAAAAATGGTCACATTAGCAAAACTTCAGAGATTTTTACTTTCTTTTGTCAGCAATGTTGTGATATATTTAGCATCAGTCTCTCGCGTGATTGCACAGACTCCTATCGAATGACTGGATTTTCCCTGTGAAAATTCACAGAACCATTAATGTGACCTCTCCATTAGTCATCACTTTTTTGCTTTTCAGCAATCACTTGATTTCATTGTTCTTTCGTTGATTTTGTTCTGCGTATGATCGGCGCATCAAAGGGATGTCTGAAACTCAGGACTGTCAATCCGTTCAACTGATTTTTGAGATTAAAACTCAATGTAACAACCAACAGCGTTTCATATCTCTACATACTCTATTTTACTGTCAGTCAGTGTCAAAAATCGCCACTATTTTGAGATTTTATTTTTCCACAGAAAAACGGAGGGCAAGTACTGCTGGCAGCTCTTGGAATGCTTGTATTTTCATGTAACAAGAGAATGGCTAAGGTTTTTATGTGGACCCTTTGCTCATCGGGTTATTCAAATCCTTTGATTTGTTAGTACTGACGTTCAAAAGCTCACTCAATGCATGTTCTGGCTTCTAAGCTGGGTTTTCTTATTTTATTAGAAGATGTCAGCTTTTAAGGAATTAGCTTTGAATCACGGATCATAAATATCCTGACACTCGGTTTGATTTTTAGAACAACTGACGCTTGTGTTTGATTCCCTCAAGCTATGTTTTTTGCTATTTATCTTTGACTCAACAGGGCCAAAGCACAGTGGACTATTGATTTGTTTAAGAGTTGCCCTTTTTGCTGGAATATTGCTTATCCTTTTATTTTCTTGCACTCTTCATTTGGAAGCAAATAAAACATTCTTTGTCTTACAGTGTCAGTAATTTCATTCATGTTCTGAAACTGTTGCTTAGTTCTTGTTTGCCCTGAATTTCCTTTCTGCTTTTCTATAACGTACACTCACGTTTACTTCTCTTGCATTCACTGTGATATTGACTTTTGTTATGCAAGTTTTACTAATAAAATGTTTTAAGAGCATCGCTTAATACTTTTTTTTACAGTATGTGAAGAATGATTTCAACACGTCAAATGTGTTTGACAAATGGATTTCCAAACAAAACAAAAGAACGTCAAAACGGATTCGACAGATCATTATTTTAATTGATGAAGAGCTAATGACATGCACAAGCATAGTCCGTAATTGTGACTTACATCGGAAAAATAAAAGTTTAAAAACAATCCCCTTTTGTCAGCTCATCCGTCATTTGATTTACTACTCTTTTGACAGGCTTAATCCTTGTATGTGGCTGCAGACTTGCACTGACACCATCAAAGAACAGGCAAGATGATCTAGCCCCCTGCAACTCGTCCCATGGCTCTGCGATTACAATGTTTGAAGCCAAAAGCCCATGATCACTCTGTACTGCCTGATTGAGGTGCTGGACACTGACATTATAGTAACAGCAATGTCGTGAAAATCTCCATTGCTGTATTTTGCCCACATTCTTCCATGTTTCTCGGGCGGGACAGGACTGGGCTAGGCAGATTTGGGATGGCTGGGGGTTCAAAGGGTGGGCTGAGTATCAACACTGGAAGCTGGGACCTTAACTCTCCTCTCCTGATGACAAGCCGTCAATCTCATCTTGGTCTCCACCAATAGCCATCCAGAACGCTTTAGCAACCTGTTTGAGGGCAATTCAATTGTTAAAGCAACATTCAGATTTTAAATATATTAGCGGTAGTATTAATGAAATAATATTAAAGATAGCTTACCTTTTCTGCATGTACTTTCCTCTGTTCATGTGGCAACGAAGAGGCCTTGTCTACAAAAAAAAAGGTTAAGAATATAATGAATATTATTTGTGAAAACAGGTCTTTCTGTAAATTATATCTATTTATCTATCTATATATATATAAAAACTCAATTAAAACATTAAATTATCCCAATCTAGATCCTGAAAATGAAGTATCACCACAAAAACATTAAGTACCATAACTTTTTAACAGTGATAAACATTTTTTTTAATTTACCACTATTCTAGGTTTATATATATATATATATATATATATATATAGATAGGGTTTTATTGTTTTTTTGTCAATATGTGTGTGTACCTTTCATCTCTTTCAATTTTGTAAAAAGTCGCTCAAAATTCTCCACATCTGCATCTCCAGCTGTTAGATTAGCCAACTCTTGTATGTCTATGTCAATCATGGGATCTGTGACAGATTAGCAAATATTTCATTAAGCACTGCACATAAGTAAGTTCAAGTAATTTTTCAAACAATAGCCTACTCTATTTGAACTCAATACTAATATCCTATTTTGTCATCCCCTTAATTTACCTCCACCTTAAAAGCACTTACCGACTGCTGAATCTACAGCATTATTCTGGTTATTCTCTGCTCTCAGGCTCTCAGTGCCTTCATCTGTACTGTTGGATGGGGAATTAGAGGACTAATAACAAGAAAAAATAGTCTGTAACAACGAGATGCCCTTAAGACTCTAAGAAACTGCAAATAACATTCATCTACATACATTAAAGAGCAGCACAATTAGAAAAGACTAACCAGTGTTTCTTGACTGGGTCGTGGGTTGTTGTGATGAGAGGCCACCAGGCTGCTCATCAGCCCAAATCCCTGACTGTGTTCTGAGAAGAATAAATATTAAATAAAAGGGAAAGCTACTTGAATATGAATATGTATATTTCGCATTAAAGCAGTACAAACTCACCATCTTTCATCTCGACGCTGGACCACACGTTGGCATTCAGGGCCTGAACAATTCTTTTTACTCCAGTGGACTCTGGGAAGTCATCTACGGAGTACACAATTACTGTAAACAAAATGATTCGTGTGCATAATCATGGCTAAACTTTGTTTTGTCTCTCACCATCTTCATCAGGTAGATCTTGAGGGCTGAGCTCTACTAATTCAAACGCATGGGCCAGACACCACTGCTGGGCCTCCTGTTTGCTAACACCTGCAATGGCATATTTAAACCAAACTTAGCAAAAAAACTGCATATGTTGTCCCTAAACCACTGAATAAGTAGGTAGTACCAAACACACACTCACCACTGTCACACGCATGGTCACACACCAGGATCAGCACTTCTGGAGCCAAATCCTCCACTACTGATAACCAGGAGTTGACACTGTTAAGACCGTCTTTCTGAAATACAAAGAGAGTTGAAGCAAGGTGCATGCACTGAATGGTGAATTTGCAAAATGATTAATGTCGATAACTCACAGTTTTGCTGTCAAAGTAAATGATGAACGCTTGCATAGACCGGGCAACCTCTGCATTCATGTCGAATGGACTTGAAACAACACATAGGCTGACGTTTGCGGTGTAGTACTTATTGTTGATTGTCCATGGATACCAAGAAACTCTTTCCTCTATCTTGGTGGCTTGAGGTAGTGATTCTGAGGCCAAGATCTCTGAAATAAAACATTCAAAATCGTTTCTGGCCAAGTGTGTGTTTGATATCAATAAAACACTAGTGATAACTCTTAAGGTAAGACATAATGGGAAAATTAACCGAAGCTCAACACTGCCGCCTGCTGGACACAAATGATGTAAAGAATTATTTAAAAGAACCCCCCCCCATAATGTTCTAAAATAAAGCACTACCTTAGGCACATTGGGATTAAAAATCGATGTATCAAATGTGTCAGGTTAACGTTATATATGTTGCACACTTATTACGTATTTTAGCTCTACGTCAATAACAGCACCAGTACAAATTCACATTTATTGTACAGTTGGATAATGTTTAATCAATATTCTAAGATTGTTATGATTAGAAACCCTATGTAAGAGACAAACGTGTAACATTTACGAAACACTGCATGCTACGTGAAATCAGCGAAAAGCCAAGTGAATTTTTTAAGATCAAGACAGTTGGGCAATCCCAAAAAAAATATTGCTTTATGCTATCGCTACACGATACATTAACGTACAGTATATTTTATGCGATTAACAATGAAACCTTTATCGCGATCGACACATTTTGATCTGTATTTAAGAGACAGTACGATGAATGTTTCTTGTTGACAGCTAACGTTAGCATAGCATCAAGGCTAACAAATGTAGAATAGATTTGGCCCTTTTACTCACGTCTAACGAGCTCCTCTTCTTTAAAGCTGGAATCACAACTTGTGACTAAGATACAAGGCAGAGGAAGTACTTCATCTCCCTGATCATCTGCCATTTTAAGCGTTTGGACACTTAAAAACAGCTCCTAAAGAAAGTTAGCACGTTAGCAACAGCTGTCAACCACCTCCAGGACACCTTTCACCTCTAACCTCAACTTACTTCCGTGTCTGCGCGCGCGTGTTAGAAAATCTAAAGTTTAATTCGAGTCTTAAAACAGCTTTTCAGAAAATAACGCAATCCAGTGAGTGATACAACCATATTAATAACAAAATGGAAATAATAAAAAAATAATACTCACGGAGAGTATACGCGTTGTGTTGCCATAGTTACAGTCAGACCTTTGTTTGGAAAAATGTAAAACTTGGAAAGAAGCGTGAAGACAATTAGGAAAAAAAAAGCTTAAATGTGACCTGAATTATTTAGTAGAAAAATGTCTGACGTCCTTAAAAATAAGGACGAAGTTGGGCGTATTTTAGTGCAGGTAATGTGCTCAAGTACAAGATAATATAAAAGAAGGCTTATCAACTGCTGAAGTTTTAATTCCTTTGAAACTGTTCTAGTTGCGTTATATAACTGAATATGATGTTACAACAATTTTCTTGTGGTTTTTCTTGTGTTTTAGGTGCAGGATGATTTAAGACAACTAAAAAAGAATCTTGTTCGATTGACTGTGCAAGAGAATGGGGAAGTTTTGGACATTCAAGCTTTGGATGCAGCCATCAGCAGGACAGAACATGGAATAAGGGTAACGTTATTTAAAGCCAACTTTTTGACAACTTGACTTAAATGTATGCATTAATTAAAATTAATTCTGTGAGGAGAGAGTGTAATAGAAATTGCAAAATCTATTTTGCTTCTTGGTTTTTTTTTTTTACATCTGTTATATATATATATATATATATAGATATAGATATAGATATATATATACATGTGTATATATATATATATATGTATATATATATATGTTGTTGTTGTTTTTTACATCTGTTTTATATATATATATATATATATATATATATATAAACATATATATACATATATATATATATACATATGCTGTCCCTGACTTAGCAAATAGTAATGCAATGGAAATATATGAAATGTGAACCCTGGAAGAATGATGCTTTAAATATTTGTTAATTGAATTACAGAGGCATGCAGAAGATCATCTAAAAACCATTAATAATCAGTTTTTGACTCTACCCTGTATCGAAGAGCCTGAAAAGAAGCCTGTCCCGGCCAAGCTTGTTAAATGGTATTTAAAAAATTTTCTTTAAAACTCTGACAATTGGATTATATAAAATCACATGATCTCTAACATTTATATATCATTTTCGTAGGCAGCCAACATATGAAACAATACCAAATGCACGTCTTCTGAGATGCCAGGTTCCTGGTCCATCACCAGGGGAAAAGGTTTCCATCTTTACACATGTTCATTACATTGGTTCAGTCAAAAAAGTATTTTTTTGTGTAATCTATGGTTCTATCTCCTAAACAGCAAAAGTCAGCATTCATCGCACGTCTGCTGAATAACCCCTTTCATCCAAAGAACAAGGAGGTCGTGCAACAACATTATGGGATTCAGCTTCCTCACCTGCACAAGAGAACTGGGGTAAGTGGGAGTCACTGAAAGATGTTATTTTATTTATTTTGATTATTATTTTGTCATCATGTACCCTCATGTTGTTTCATCCAAACTTGTATGACTTGATTTCTTCTGCAGAACACAAAGAAAATATTCTAAAGAATGTTGTTTACCAAATGATTGTGTGAGACATTTAATAAGTAAATAATGACAGAAATGCATTTGTGTGTGTGAATTGTCCCTCTAATACTATAGTGTACTTGTTTTTTTTAAATTTTCCATGTGTGGCTGAATTTGAATCCATCAGCGTTTATGATTAAGGCTTATTGATAGTGTTGATTATATGGTGGCCAGCTCTGACTGTTGCCTTAACGCCAGCGTCTGTCACATGAACCTCATGAAAAGAAATTACGTGACCGGCGTGTAATAATAGATGACTTCAGTCACTTTGCTTTCAAACAGGAGATGCGGATTTGAAGGTCACCTGGTTTGGCATTGACAGCTAAATCTGTCTGTTGGTAAACAAATTAATCTTTCTAAAGGTCACCATTTGTTTTGGTGCTCTGTTTCCCCCCCTTCTGCTTTCCTCTGCGGTTCTTCCTCTATCTCCTGCATCCTCTGCCTGTCACTCGTGAGGAGGCTGTCATGTTGTTGAGAAGAAGGTATGAGACTTGGCTGCTGAACACAGACAGACACAGATTGTGGCACATCAGCATTCTTCAGAGGACGGCCGACGCCTGATTGCAGTTGTATGGGCTGCTGCTTTACAGCTGTCTCAGGACAGGCACTGGTACCTGTTCCCGCATGCCAATAAGACAGCCGTGGCTTACCCAACTGGCACTCGCTGGCGCTCTGCCTGCTGCGTCAATACCTCTGTGCTGTCGGCTAGTTCTCCGCTGAGTCTTTGAAGGAGCTCCCACTGTTTTTTTCTTTGAAATGTCCCCTTGTACCACTTAAACAGCTGCGAGCCTCCAAACCTTTCCAAACACCTGGCCGGTGCTCGTGGTTTGTCAGGGAACTCAGTGGTGTGACAACAAACAGGCCAGAGAACATCAGGGGGAGAATCCGGAACAGCAGGATGAGGAGAATACATAAGGGCTCTGTCTGGCATGTGCCAGCATCTTGACACACTTGCAGTTTGCTCTCCATTATACGTTTAAATGCATTGAGGAAATGACCGAGCTCATTCTTCGATGCTGTTTTGTTTGCTATGATTAATGCACGTCCTGCTCATAGTGTTTTTGTGCACCAGAAAAGTTCATCTTGTCATTTAGCCATCTTGCTTTTAATCGCCTATAAATTTTCTGTAGATAACATGTTTTTATTGGGCTTTTTGTCTTTAGGAGTAAGATTTGGGGCTTGTTCTAATGAAAATAATTGTAAAAATTAATGATGAATTATATTAGTCACTATATGACTACCATGAAAGTCCTAATTATTGCAGTAAATCCTTTTTTTATTATAGAATACAGAGCACAACTTTCATTCGATTTATGTAGCCTACTATTATATTATAATGAGGTGGTATGAGCATTTTAGGCATTGCTCTGATGGAATTTAATTCTAGAAGATTTCAAGCAGCTGTTCACTTGAGAGAAGGTGCGAGACAAATAAACCGAGCCGTGCTCAAAGTATCCAGAAAGCATTGCCAGCATGTGATTGATTGCTTCAGGGAAGGGGGCTTATTGGCCAGTTTACAATGTCATTAACTGCCTGTATTTTAGCTCCAGCTTTGTTTTAATGAATGCGGAAAATCTGTTGGTTGTAATCACACAACATCACCACGCTCTCTCTCGCAAACGTGCATGCACTTGTGGTTCGTACAGCCAACGGAACCGAGAGAAAGAGAAACCATATTTCTTGACACCTACAAGCTGCCACCAGCCTGATTAATGGATAGTTGTCTCCCAGCCTTTTACAACAAAGTTTTGTTTGGGGGGAAAAATCTGATCGGTGACCCGAAGCTAATAGCATTCTCCGTGAGCAAGTTATTGAGCGAAGTATATTCCCTCTCTCTCTCTTCTTCCAGCACAGGGTAAATGGTGGCTTTAGAGCCTGCAGGCAGGTCTTTTTGACCCAGTGAGATGGGGCAGTAGGTTAATAACCTTTGTTCTGTCACTTTCAATACCTCTGACCTTTGACCAAAGAGCTATCATTCAGGGCTCAGTAATTCCTCCATGTTTAGACAATGTTTTATTGCCTTTTTAAGAAAGCCCCATAGTTCAATCTTAAAGGGATGGTTCTCCCAAAAATAATGACAATAACATTTTCTATGTTAATCAATGGTGACCATATTTCTCTTTCAAACATAACATAACATTTATTTAACCTTTGTTGTACTAGGTCGGGCCTCAAAGAATGGTCACTGGCCCCACTTCGAGTTTCACTGCAGCACGTGAAGGTCTGCCTAAACACCTACACCCTAAACCACCACCCGAATGTAGAGACGTGAATACAGGTATAAGGATCTTTTTTATTACTTATTCAGTATTTCAAGACTGTTAAATAATTTTGACACCAAGGCTGAATCTATTTGATCAAAAACACAGTAAAAACAGTAGTGTTGTGAAATTTCTTACAATGTAGAAAAATATATGAATTAATCCTGTTATAGCAATTTTCAGAAATCATTATTCATTTTTTCAGTGTAACGTGATCCTTCAGAAATCATTTAAATATTTGAATTTGTAGAAATATTTCTTATAATTTCCAGTGTTAAAACAGCTGTGCAGTTTTTTTGCACGATTCTTTAACGAATAGACATGGAACCACATTTGAAGTGGAAATATTTTGTAACTTTGTGAATGTGTTTACTTTCACTTAATTTTTCTTTGCTAAAACAAAAGAAAAAAAGAAATTGCTTTTGGAAGAATTTGTTTGTGCCCTCTTTCTGTGTTCATGAGTAATATGCTGTATTTATTTGTGCAAAGATCAGTCTTGCAGATTGTATTTTGTTGTTTCAGTGTTGCTAGCCTCAGCAGCTGACCTCTCTTCAGTTCAAACCCCAGTACAGCCTAAAGCTGTCCATGTGCTCCAGAGAGAGGACAGTGGCCAAAGTAAGACAGGTCAGTCTATTTCCACAATGTCATTACACACTTGCGGCCTACATTTAAAGTTAGAAAGTCAGTTTGTATGTATCCAAAAATTCTGCTTTTTGCTGTGTTTTGAATCCCAAAAATCTACATACATAGAAGTAGTAAACTGAATTACCATGGTGAAAACAGCCTCAAGTCTTTGATAATTTTTGTGTCTGGCATATATTTTATTTAGTACTTTTAAAATATATCAATATCATAAATAGTCATTAATACAGTCTAAAATGGTGCACTTCTGATGCAAAATGTCAGTCAAATAACTAGACAAATATTACATAAATTGCTTTCTTATATCGGTTATGCATATTGTACAGTCTTTAACAGTAGTATGCACTTCTTATATGATTATAGAGGAGTCAGAAAGGGCTTCAAAACTGGAGATGGATGTGAGCAGAGATGAAACGACTTTTGGAAGATCAGGAATCGAGAGTTCAGCATCCAGGACCATACACACACCCCCTCCTTCAGCTGCTTCTACAAGCACTTACAATGGAGTACTGAGTCGTGGGATAGCCCGACTCACCCCACTTAACCTGCAGGTATTATTTATTTATACTGACATACATACATTTATATATAGTGTGTTCTGATTGCTAAGGTAATATTTTGGATCATTTGGATTTTTTTTTTTGATTTTTTTTAGACAAAACACTTTTTTAAAGGGGTAGTACACCCAAAAATGTAAATCTGATCATCATTTACTCATGTCATTCCGAACCTGTATGATCTCTTTGGAAGAGAAATCTTCTTTGGAACACAAAATAGAAATTTTTAAGAATGTTGG
>JAUCMU010045018.1:0-16107 GCA_032275025.1 Enteromius treurensis | reverse complement strand
GAAAACAAAATCAATTATTTCAACCACAATAAGTCCAAAATCAAAATGGAAACTTGTTGCAGTCTGGGGAAAAAAAATAAATCTGTGGCAAATCCAAGCGGCAGAAAATGAAAATATAAACAAGACAATGCAATTTCATCAGTTTATAAAATATGAGCTTCTGTCTCCAGTAAGGCATTGTAAATCCAAATCGCTGATCAGATAATATAGGCCTACCATATGCAGTCACAATGAAAGTTGCAAGGTACTTCCTACCTGGTTCTAAAAGGCGCGCCGAACTCCAATACCCTAACTCCTAACCCTAACCCTATATATTTTTTTCTTTTAGATTCTTTGATGTATACTTTTGTAGCCCTTTATACCATTTATTTTATAGTTAATTTCTGAATATGTTTTCCTAAGACAAGAACACAGTTAGGTTTTAAGATTTAGGACAACATTGATGAAGGTTTTGATCCACTTCAAATGCTGACAAGTGGATATGCATTTATTTTATTTATTAATTTTTAACCTAACATTTACACAAAAAACACGGAAGATAAAAATGGTTATTATATAATGGTTATTATAAATATTTAATACATTTGAGAGTTCAGTTATTCACAACTTGTTTGTATAGAGTAGTGGCCAAATGTGTTGTCTGGTCTGGGAAAATACATATCTTGTACATATCTATGCTTAAATAAAATAGTATTTGACATGTTGCCATGTACAGATGGGGAACACAAGTCTCTTTCACTTCTGGGCAGTTGTCTATAATGGTTCAGTATCAATGTCTATATTACAAAACTCTTTTCCAAGCGTATTGTCAAATATCTGCTTCCTGCAGAAGGCAGATTTTTGTGATTGGTCTATTCAACAAATTGGTCTTAGTCTTGAGTCGCACCTGACGAACAAAGCCCTTTTTGTCTGGAAAGGTTTGGATCACTTCCCCAATTATCCATGAATAACAGGGTGCCACCAAAAGCAAAATATCTCCTGGAATAAAGTTGCAGGCTGGAGTGGACCACTTCTTTAGTTCTTGCAGTTGAGGTAAATACTCCTTTGTCCATCATTTCCAGAGCAAATCCGATCTATACTGAACTTGTTTCCATCATCGATGAGGATATATCCTCCTTTTGAAAGATTAAGAATCTCCCTTACCTTCCTTCCTTCCTTATAGACCTAATCAATCTTTCCCACGTACCTCTTTGATGTGAACCAATTGGAGGATTAAAAACCCAGTTGATTCCTTTCTGAAGAAGCAAACTGTTGATCTTAGATTGATTCTAATCTTCAATAGCTTGTCTCGCACTAAGAAAATTTGTACCATTATCAGAGATAATTTTTCTACAACTTGTCCACATCTTGCAATGGATCGCCGCAATACATTTATAAAAGAATCGCTTTCCAATGATGGCACTTCAATTTGGTTAGCACAAAAGGCTAGACATGTGAAGATAATACCGGATCTCTTCACGATACTTCTCCTACTCTTAACTTTGAAGGGGTCCAAAACAATCATCTCTAACATAAGTGAATGGAGGTTTATCTGGAGAAACTCTGTCGGGGAGGTAGGTCTTCCATCTGTTGATGCCCTGGAGCTGAATGCAAACGTTTGCAGATTACACACTTGGATAATATCCTCCTTATGGCAATGCTAGCACCTGGTATCCAATACTTCTGAAGCAACCTTGTCAGCGTGTAATTTCGACCACCATGAACTACTTCTTCATGCATGTGTTTAAGAATGATGCCAGATATGTGAAAATCCTTTGCCAGTGAAGCTGGAAGTTTTGCCTCTTCAGGCATAGCTGCTCTACCCAACCGTCCCCCTTTAAAACACCATCTTCAAGGACTGGATTAAGTTTATAAAAGTGACTGTTCTTTTTCACTTTGTTCTCCAGAGTATCTCTGTCTCTGACAATAACAAATAATTTCCAATTCAGCTTTCTTCAGCTCCTCCACAGAAAGCTCTCTTTTGTCCCATTAAGCTTTTGTCTTCTCAATTTTATCTTTTAGTTGTTGACTTTATTGAATTTTATCCATTCCAGATTGTCTTGAGGACATTTTGAATGATTTCCTCTTTTGACTCAAATTTTGGAGTGACTGCTTACATCTGAGAATCCAAGCTACTGACCTCTTTAACCGACTCCAAGAGGTAAAATATTGGATAAAGTGTGTTGTAACATCCTTTCCTAGTTGTACAGTGTTAACAATGACACTTCTTTTGCTCTCAACCCTCTGGAAGTTATAGAAACAATAGAAAGTTTGCATTCGTATTTACCATCCCCAATATATCCACTGGACTCAACAGATTCGGGAGCACTGTGTATTTACAGTGTCCATTTGTTTCCTCACTTGCTTTGAATCACATTTTCTCTCGAATGTAAAGTATACTAGGGTGTTTAAAATTACACACTTTGCATTAAAAAGGCAATTTCTGTCAGGTGCGGACGGAAGCAGTCACTGGAAACCAGGGTGCAAAATGTATTGTCTTTATTTTGAAAAGTCACAGAACGTAAAAAACCTGCCGCCCTATGCTTGCAGGGAAAACAAACAAAATTAGTCCATTCAGGAATTTAAAAGACGGATTCTCCCCCGAGAAAAACGGCACAAAACATGTATGAACCGGGCAGACGGACAGGACAGGACAAGACGGGGCGGACAGCTTCACAGATTATGGCAACGAACGGATAGGGCACAGTCTCAGACACCGAGGGTTGATACATTAATCGTCCGACAAAGAGAACAAAGGCACACAGGGAGAAATAGAGACGCTGATCAGCGCTGACTAAAAACAGGTGTGTAGAGAGTAGTGCAAGGCGCACTGATTGCAACTAGCAGCAGCTGAAAAATTGATGAAGAGACAGGGAAAAAAAACACCAGAGAGAAAACCAAATCAAACCCGGCTCATGACACACACACATTATTTATATGTATGTATGGGGATCATGTGTTGGCAGAAATCAGCAGAAGGGAGCACGGAAAAGGGTTGACTACGTCTCTCAGAAAACCTACAAATAAAGACAATTTTAGATGTTTAATTACATTTTCAGCATTGGGTATAATACCATTTCTGTCAGGATTACTGATCCTGAAAGAAAAAACCACCAATTATTATAATCTCTCAAAGGATCATAATTTTACCTCCTAGTATTAATTCATATTTTTGTGGAACTGCTTCCAAGTACATTCATTAGGTTCTGCAATGTGACACATTTCACATAATAGAACTATTTTTTAAGTTAATAAGCATAAGGTTTACTTTGGTTTTGTGTGGATGTTGGCATATGTGAGTCTTAACCGCTGTAAACAAGCTGTTAAAGTAGCTTAATAGTGTTTCAGCTCAGCATTTTGTTGACAGATTTTCTATTATAATGATTATAACTGCAGTTTTATGAGCTTATAATAATTAAGAGACTGTACTTGTACCTTTAAAGATACATTTGTCACGCCACAGGACCATTTGGAGCTGGTTTCAGGCACCCAAAAATTTGCAAAGGGATTGTGTTGATGTCCAAAACATGAAGATGTTTCCAACATTGCAGAAGTTTCCACTGTATGATGCCAAGGCCGTTATTGCCCTCTCAATCACACGTTTTCATTTGTCCAGGAACACATGCCTCATTTACCATGTTCTTCGGTCCTGGGCCTATCTTGTTAAATTATGCAGGTAATGGCGGTCCGTTGGTGTCCAGGCCTGCTGTGGGGGCATATGGCCTCCTCTGAGAGCTAAAGACAGGAACTATGACACTCTTCACCATATGTGCAGCGTCTCCGGCTCTCGACTTCACTCGTACAGAAACTCTCCTCTGTCACTAGCTTTTGGACCTCTTCCCCATGTCTGACTGTCAAAGCCAGTCACTGTCAGCGTCTGTACACCTTTCTGAGCCGCTCTCTATTCTCTGAACTCTGGGTGGCTGACCTTCTGCCTGCAAGCTGTTCATGTCCCCTTATACTCTCCCTGCTTTGCTCTGGTTGCCATTTTGGAGTTGTTTTCTTTCAGCCCCCCCTTTCTATCTGATGGCCACTCAGATGGCTTGGATGGTTGCCCAATATCGCTGGGACATCTGGGCACTTTTGGCTGCCAAGACTATGTCGAGTCTCCCTGGTCCTTGGTATTGGGGTCACATTTCTAAAGACTGATGGGCAACCTAGGGTGTGGAGCAGCTATTTCGAGATGTTGAGTGAACGTTTTTCTCTGACTGCAGAAACTGTCTGGGTTGTGCTCCTTGGCACAACCGAATGAAGAGGGATGAAAGATCTCAGCAAAGCTCAGTTGAATCTTTCTTTTGTTTGCAGACGATGTTCTCAGTATAGCCCAACTCACCTCGACTGCTTGTCATCCTGGCCTGTTGAAGCAATTGATGAAAATAGATGATGTAATGGTGATGTAATCTGATCAAATCACAATTAATCTGGTCAAAATTAATGACCTTGTAGAAGGAGATTCTTTGATATTCGGACCTCCCTAAAATATATATATATAAATGTTTAAAAATTGTTATCTTGTATGAGGTTAAAGTCAATATGAAATGGAAGTCTATCTATTTTATAAAACATCTTATAGATGCGATTCATCCATTCAATAATTAAAGCAACAACAACAGCAAAAAACAAACAAACAACAACAACAAAAAACTGCTGAAAAACTGCTTTTAACTGCTGAAAAGTGGACCAGACTTCAGGCACCAAAACACACTTGTAGTTTGTAACCAGTCAGCAGTTAGTGGTTGGCATTGGCTCCCAAATATAATGTTTTTTTCTCTTGGTTATTCTTTTAGTGTTTGCCTTACATATTCAAGCCAGAATACATGTGGAACACTGAAACGGAAGAGGAGAAATTGCTGCATTTAAAATTTTTTTTTTAAAAATTTCTTTAACACACAAAAATAATTCTTGTAGCTTCATAAAAATACAAATTGATGTCACACGGCCTATTTTAACAATGTCCTTGTGTTTCTGAGCCTTGAACAAAATAGCTATGTTGCTGTCAATAGAGTGTCAAAAGCTTCCGGATTTCATCAAAAATATCTAAATTTGTGTTCTGAAGATGAACAAGGTCTTACGGGTTTGGAATGACATTTGGGTGAGTAATTAATGACAGAATTTTTATTTTTGGTAGAACTGACACGTTGCTGGTATTGTATATGTGAATTTGGGGCTGGAGGCATCAAGACAGGGGTGTAATACTTTTAATAGGGGTGTGTTTTCCATAAATCGCTTACAGCACATTTAATTACAAAGAAATGTCAAGTAACACATTGAATAAAATATGGAAAAAAAGGAAATAGTATTTTTCTGTAAAACAATAATTTAAATAATTTTAATCAGTCTATTATTATATTTAAAACAAAATAATTTTTCATCAAAATATAATAGGATCTTCTGGTGAAGTGACTTTTTTTTCTGGTGGCACATGTAGGATTTCTTACTTCTGTGGAGGCCTCCTTGGGGCCCCAAGCAATTGCATGGTGTCTAAAAAAGCCACTGTGGTCTTATTCCTCTAAAGTGTAACTCTGTTTCTTTGTGACCGACAGATGGGAAACCTGCTTAATAGCAGTCATTGTTTTATACCATTCCCAATAAAATTTGAATTACATTACTCTTAAAATTAAATGTTGTCTCAACGAAAAATTTTATTCTTATATTTTATGAGACTAACTTTTAACTTTTTTTTACATTTTTATGATGTAATATTCTGTATTATGTTTGAAACATAATACAGGATATGTTTGTTTACTTCATGTTCGTTGAACAGTACTTTTGATTTTGCAAACAAAAGGTTTTCAGATATTAATAAAGGCACTTGTAGAAGACAAGAAAGGAACTCCTTTGCTAAATAATGTTAGAAACCGAAGAAGGCAGACTAATGTGTTTGTTAGGTCATGGTCAACATTTATGTGTTTGAGACCTAAAGAGACTGTTACAGATGGACAAGAACGAGTCAAAATGAGTGATAAACATTGAACAATTGAGTGTATGTCGAAAGACACTTGATGGATGCAGATTTAATGTTTCCGTGTTAAATTGAGCTGCTCCCAGCAGTAAGGCGAGCGATTTGGTATTCTTATCATGAGAGTGTTTTTCTGTGGCCTGGTATTATAATGACAGATCAGAGCAAAGGGGCTGAAAAGGTCAGAGTCAGTACAAGCTCAATCTGGAGTACTGTCTTCATTCTACTCCTAATTAAATGTCAGCATTACGGCCAGGAGGAGACAAAGCAGAGGAGAAAACCTGGATCTAAATGTCACTCTTGCACAGGCCCGTTTTCTCCACTGACGGCCTGAGCAACTGTGGCGACAGAGTAATCCTGAACACTAAGGTGACAGCGTCTGTCTGTCTGAGAGATTAGCCACAGAGCAAAAAGTCTTACTGCAGGCTCATATATATTTCCCTGCCCCCCTTTTTTGCCTAAAGAGACAAGTTGCTTATTTTGGGCTTGTTTTCTTAGATCAGGTTGCTTGCTTATCTGAAGGGCTTTTAGCAGCTCTGGTTTTGCTATGTCTGCATTCTTCCATTGAATGTGAAATGTGATTAAATGTATGATTTATGCATCAGAGTGGCTTTAAACTTTGGCCGATGATCTTCAGCATGTGCTATTACAAAATAATTTTATGGCAAGTCACACTTTAAATTTCGGCAAATTGGTGGCTGATTGAGTCTTATAAATTTGTTCAATCTCATTTGCACTTTGTCTTACATTCTGCTTCCTCCCCACTTCGCTACAAATCATATGTTCATGGATGAATAACATTGGGTGAATTAATATGAAATCACTGCTTAGTAATACATGAAGAAATGGGGTTGGTCATTTTTTTGATAAACTTTCAACTTTTGAGTGTCTGATTCATTGTTTCCAATGATAAACAAATATGAGTAAATGCACCTTTCCTGGGATTACATTGCACTTTGCTATGTAAACATTTGTTTATTTATTTATCTTACAATTTTTTTTACTGTAACTACTTGTGTTTGTTTAGTACAGTAAACTATTAGGCAATAACCCCTTTATTCTGTCCAGAATTTTATAATGTTATTTGTTTTTGATTTCTTATATTTGTTTATTTTTCAGAATTCTGAAATGAAAATACAACAGGTTGCTGAGAGTTGCAAATGCAATACCAATACCACAGTGTTGTTAGATGCAGTACTGCCATCTATCAATGTGGATCAGCAGGATCATTACCAGCATGTTGTCCAAAAGCATCACTGCTCAGGATTTTCTTCATCACCAAATCTTTTCAATGTGTATGTATTGTACGAATGTTCGTGCTTATGTCTTTCTGTCTATTTCTCTTCTGGTTTCTTTGCCAGTACTGGTACAGATTCTCTCATTATCTCTGCTGGAAAAGTACAATAACATGTGTGCTTCGTAATCTAATTTTAGATCTTTGCATTACCAACACTACACTCTAATCTTATCTAGAGAGAGAGCAGCCAATGAGCATGAGTATTCTCATTGTGAGTCACGTCATTTAAACGTAGCTGACTAAATTGAGGGGATGACCAGCACCCTTTATAATCAAAAGATTTTTTTTTATAAAAAACTAATTGGAGTGCAGTCTTCATGTAAGTGTACATCATTTAGATGGTTTACAAAAACATTTATTTCCTAATAGTGCATTCAATAGTTTGGTGCTAATTTGAAAACTTTTCAACTTTTAGACATTATTCAGGTCTCTTCTGAAATCATTGTAGTTTTTTTCTCAGAGAATAATTGGAGAAGCACTAGGAAAATCTCCAGTGCACTCCATTTAGTCTCACAACTGTCTTTAGGCCATGTTGCATATTAAATAATTTCCTTTCTGTGGGTCGAGTGGGCTTTAGTTATTGAATAGCCGGTATTTATTAATCCGCCCCCATTCTGCTGCATAAAAATCCTTTAATGAAAAATAATGTGTGAATACTAACACTGAATATGCAGTGAATTTGCTTTGTAGTTTAGCCTTGTCTTCTGTCTAACTATGAACGCCGCTGGCTTATCGATCACAGGTAGCATCAGTTGTAGTAGCAGGTTGAACTAATGACTTGTGTGATTTATAATTCAGATATCTGTCTTATCCACCATGTTGTCTGAGACTTTTTCTATTTTTCTCCGAGACATACACAAAGTGTCTGCTTTTAAATGGAGGAACCTCATGAATAATTCATGTTGACCCACTTTTCCCCCCATTAGCTTGATATAGTGCTGGAGCTCAATAGCAGACAGTGCTTGACAGGTCCTCCAGGTGTGGAAGTTTGCTTTTGAAATAGACTTCACCTCTTTGTTTCTTCTTTTTATTTTAAGGGAATGTGCTGGTTTAAAATAACAGGGTACTGGGAAGGGAGTGCAAGAGTGTGTGTCTCTCTCTCTTTATGTGTGTGTGTGTTTGTGTGTGCAGTCAGTCTGTTTTGGGAATTATCATCACGCCTCCGTCTCAGGGGTCATCTGGATGGATGTGTTTGCTGTCCACAGTCGGGCCATTACTGCAGCACAGCAGTCACGAGAGAAGTAGTCAGGTGGACCTGCAGTAAGAAGTAGGTTACATTTACATGAATTACAGACATGTTCCCACCTCTCGCGCTGCCCCTTTACCCCCCAGAGACCTCAGGAGAAACAGTGTAAAATTACAAAGGATGTTTGTGGGGTTTGGAGTATGCTTTCTTAATGACATGGCTTAAAGGGGCCTAACAACTGCAGCTTTTTATAATCTCACGTAAATAAACAATAAATTAGTTTAATGGTTTGCGTGACTATTTCATTTCCCTCCCTCTGACCCTCAGAATTTAACAGCCTTTTTGCTATTTTTGAGATTGTGTCATAAAGAGCTAAAATTTTCTTGTTGTTATTTGAAGATCAAAGAGTTCATTGTTCTATTAGAACTAAATGGGAATAACCTGGAATAAAATCTTTATATGTGTATGTGTGTTTAAATGTCAGAACTTTTTCTTACCTTTTTTTATGTATTTATTTGATGGTAAATAAATAAAGCCTGAGGGAGCTTTGCATTGTGAGCATCACACTCTTTTAATCCAGAGGAGCAAGAAAAAAAAAATTGTTTTCGTTGATCTGACCCCTTTATAATGAACAGCACCCAGTTATTCAGGAAGTGACACATTGTTAAATATTACAGAAAACGGAGGGATGCTTGGATTAGTTCCACTCTTGAACTTCAACAAAATTGAGTGCATCTAAATGTGACAGACTCAGGAAACTAAATGTCGATCACTGGCATTTGCATAATGGCTTGAAAGTTTTATTATTATGTCTTTGGGTTTCAGTCGCCCTATGGAATTAATATATTATTTCATTGTTCTGTTCGGAGTAAACTATGAACTGTGAAGGTGTTATGCTAAAAATATATTACCAAACATTCAGACTAATTCATCGCCTGTGTCATTTAAATTATTAAAAATGTTAAATATTCACACACATAGTATGCGATGTAATCTCAGAGATCGTGCCATATCTAAGTTTCCCCCATGAATATTTCAGCCGTGCAGAACAGTGGAAATTAATCTCGAATCTATTATTAGAGTAACCAGACTGCTTTGGTATGCGATGAAATCAATCAAATTGCTAAGATTTTAAAATCCTTGAATACCACAGTCTATTATATACCTTAATAACTGCAAAAGATGAACTTTGCTCAAAATATCACAGGGCTTTATCTTAAGCACTGTTGAGATGGGATGTGTCTTTTAAAGAGCATTTAAGATAAAGTTATTAAAATATGACTAAATGTATTAATATTACATGGTATATATACATACACACACACACACACACACACATATATGTATATATATATATATACACACACACACACAATTCATTCATTTTTTTACATTTTTAATTTATTATGCTACCAAAATTATGTCAGAATGTCATGTCATAAAGCAAACACATAGTTGCTTTAGTTACATTGTTCAGTGAAGGTTATATTAACTGAAGGAAATCATTGTGAAAGGAAAATAATATACTGCAATCCCAAAGATTCCTGTCTGGATGAGATTACATTTCTCAGAGGACCCTCGAGTTAGACGAAAACAGTAGGTAATTTGCTCTGTAATTCCAAGTTGCGCAAGGAAAAACATAAATTTACCAGACCTCCTCAGGGAACACTAGTCCCGACTCCCGTCCAAACAGGGCTATGGATTTACATCATCCAGGTTTTGCTTGTCCTTGAAAAATGCCAGTTGCATGAGGTGTTGTTTATTGGATCCTGTCTCTTATGTTGTAATGAGAACTGAGGTAGCTGCATGTTACCATGAAGCTGGCACCAGTGTCACTTGTCTGCTGCACAACAGCGCTTTGCTTGTCTCGTTTGTGAGTCATATGCTCTCTGCTGTGGATGAATGTGGAGCAGTGTTCATTGCTGAAATCACAGGATTTCTCACTATGCTGCTGGTGAGATAATTGTGCTTTTCCCCCTTTTTCTTTGCATTTCACAGTCTCCGTTTAGACTAGTGACATTTGCTCCCAGCTTCCCCCCGCTATTCTCCTTTTCTCTAATGATGGGCCGTGTAAATGTGTTTTTTTGTGTTGGTATGGTAAGAGATGCACTGTCAAAAAGAGCTGTCCACCCACTAGCCAGTTGTTACAGGAAATGTGATAAAGAAATGCTTTACACGTTGTCCTTCTCCTTCGCCCTCTCTTGCCATCACTCTGCCAAATCGACACATAGACACACAAGCACGATCCACACCTACTCTGGAACAACTGTTTCTGCCCAGGCATTGCAGTTGGTATGCTTGTCTACGATTTCTTGAAAGGAAGTCAGGCTGTCTTTTCTTTTCTCTTAGTACAGCCAAACACGCACACACTTTGTGATTAATGAGGATACTAGCCAGTGTGACTGTGACAGTGCTTCCCGACATTGAGTGGCAGTCTTGTGAGCTCTTTCGGAAACCAAAGGGAACCTTATTGAGCTGATTGATTACCAAGAACTTTCTGCAGGTTATTGTGGCCTCTCTTGGGGTTAAGCACATATGCGTAATTGTCTGGACCCCTTTTTAATAAGGATTGACCACATTAATGCTCCAGGTTTAGTGTAATTAACTGTTAGCTGTGCATCATAAATGTAAATGTAAAGCTGGTATCAGTACTTCAGTTTTTCAGAATTCAGCATAAGGAAGTTACTCTGCATCCAGACTGTCCTGCAATCCACCATCTAGGAAAACTGAGACATTTATGGACTTGAGGGGATATACTGTGAAGCTGTGTCTGATCAGCATAACAGTAAAAACTAATGCTATACCACACCTTTTCTTGTGTTATCATCTAAGAAAAACTTGTTCAAGAAGAATAATAAGGGTCCCAAGACCGAGCCTTGTGGCACCTCATGCATTATCTGTGATGGACAGATCTTTATTTCCACAAACAAAGTGATAATGAACTAATAGATACTGTAGGATATAAAGCAGACCAGCATCCATTACCCATACTAAATGCAGAAAAAATAAATAGGTATACCTTGCAGAAATTGCATGAACAAGATAAAATGCAAATGCATCTGCTAGAGCACTGACCTAAAATATAGTATTCATGCATACATAGATAAAAGCATAAAAAGGACAAAAATGAAATTAGTAAATGCTGGTACCTGGTCTGTGGCTTGAAATGTTTTGAAAGATATTTATGACACAGAACAATACAATTGTGACATGGACAAGATGAAAAAGAGAAAGCATACAGTTTTCCATGCAAATATCCTCTTTTATACTAATCCAGTCATTTGCACATGCATTCACAATAATCAAAGAAACGCACTGCCAACAGTGGCCTACATATGGAAGCCACTTTCTTTTACTCATTTATGTAAATAGTATCTTCATAATACAAATAATTTCATAACAACATGCCAAGAGTGAGGATGTTGCCAGCCTTCATCATCATTAGTAGAAATGCAGTGACACAGAAGATGAGAAGCACTTTTCGACTCCTAACGAGGCCTAAGGAAAAGAGACCTGAGCTGTGTTGCATGAAACCTGACTCTCCGCCCTGCTCACCATCATTGTTTGCTAATAAGCACAGAACTTTATCTCTGCCGACTGTTTTCGTTCGCGATAAGCAACATCATTATTATGGCTGTTTGAAGTTTTGCTCTCCTTTCGCACACATCTGCTCGCCTGGCAAGCTCGGGGAACACAGACACCGAGAAGGAGGCAGGGATGAGCAGTGGAATTGAGAGAATGAGGGAGAGAGAGAATGCAGAGGCGAAATTTGCATATCACATAAGGAGAGAGGTTGGAGAAAGAGTCCTGGAGCAGATGTCGATTTGCATATTCAACAGTGGGCTGGCTGAGAGGGGGTAAGGCGATGTTAGCTGGACACTGGCCTATTGTGTTGCTAACCTCTCTGAATGTGCGGAGAGCCTGTGAGCTCGGGAGGGGGTGCAGGTAATGAGGACAATAGCTAACCTGTTTCATTCTTGTGTGTTAGTATTGCTTCTCCTGGCAGACTGCTGTGGAGAGCCATGGCCTACTTATACCAGGTGTAATAGGACTGAGCTTCCCTGCAAAATGGAGGAATGTTTATTTACTTCAGCATGATACAAAAATGGATGGTTTAGTGGCCCAGAACATTACCTATGGAGAAAAACACAGTGTTTATGTTGCTGCTTGCTTTTGCTCTTTCTTTCTTTGGTCAACATTGGGACAGGTATGCTATATCTTTGAATAAACTGAATTTGAGAAAAACTAAAAGAATGATGGGAAGGAAATGAAAAAATGAGGGAAAGAGAGACAGAATGAAAAGTGTTTCAGTTTCAGTTCATCGTGAGGTAGTGGTGAGTCACACACTGAACAGAGTTTGGACTTAGGAAAGGAGCTCAAATGGTAACGAAGGAAATTGAAATGATTGGGACTATTTCAGTTCCTTCTCCAAACCCATAGCTTTATGTAACCTCTCAACTTAAAGGGCTCAACCACTTCTTGTTTTCATCTATTCCTGAGGGAAGGGAACTTCCCCGGGTATTTGAAGTTTTCCGAGCTCGGAGCCAAAGCTCTCGTTAGAGTTGGAGGAGGTGATTGACAGGTGTTGTTTGCAGGCATATTTTTGGCACTTTAATATCATCAAACAGAATGCACTCATCTGACCTGACAGATGCTGTTAATTAGAGTAAAAAAAAGTATGCTATATAGATCTTGTTATCTGAAAAACGTGCACCACCCAAATCAAGGCAGCCTTCATCATGTTTCATTTGAATCCCCCTCCCCTCGCTTTTTCTCTTTTTCTCTTACTTCATACATATCTCTGCGGACTCATATTAAGATTCAGTCTTACATCTACAGTTTATAAGTTATAAGTTGACTCCCACACAAAGACGTTCCGCTAAGAAATACTGTACATATGAATCATAACCCTCTGAGCTTGAACAGAATGAGAGAGGAAGGCTGAGTTATGTGTGGAAAGTGCACGGAAAATGGGCCTGACCCATAACCCAATGAACTGTGAATCCCTGAGCCCTACTAAAACATGAGCTCGCCAAAAAGAAAGACACGAACGAACACGCACACAGGCTGTGTGTATCTCAATCACATGACCCATTCCCATAGCAATTTTCACACCAAAGGCAACACAACTTCATCCAGATTGCTGAGACTGGAGGCCAGATGTGGATGCATACAGCACCTAAGCAGATGTTTACACGCCAATGTTGCTCGGTTTGTTGAGGAGACAGACAGCCATGGTGGAAAAACAACACGCTCGCTGCATCAAACTGCTGTGATACTCGACTGAACTTTCCATAATGTATTTCATGGTAATGCACTGCATACATATGCATGTGCTCTGTGTTAACTCATTTATTGTGTCTCTGGTGTTTCTTTACATCCCACTAATCTTTGCTTTAGGGCTACATCAGAAATTAATCAGAACATAAACATATTTCATTATCAGTTATCTAGATATGTGCACTGAGGCATTAATCTCAGGCAATGACACTAATTTGTCCAAAGCTCTACATAATAAAAGCTTCAAAGAAGCACATAAGCATCAGTTTTATGCAGTTTAATGTAGTTGACAGTTTTTTTCCTTCTCAGAGCTTCCATTTCAAAAATTTAGATTGCGTCAAATGAAGGTACTCCTCTGTTAAGTCAAGTGACTATTTCTATTCCACATAGCTTGTCCCAAAAGCAAGAAAGTTAACAAAGTGCTGTCTGTAGACATGAAAGCAGGAATTGTAACAGTCAATCAATATAATATGTTTACAGGTTTGCTCTGTTTATATGTTTACTGGAGCAGCATATGAAGTTTTATTGTGTGTCCATGCACCATTCAAAATGAGACTGGAATTATAGCAAACAGAATGCAAATCTGAATAACAAATGTTGAACTGTAACTAAAAAGTTTGTTTGAAAGTAAAAAAAAAAAAAAAAAACTTTAGCAGGGTGGAACTGACTTGAAATAACTTGCAAAACACTTAAAACTCCAGAGGCTTCAAAAGCAAATAGCAGTGATTCCATTATTTATTTGAATGCTTATAAAACTCTTAATGTCTTAATAATGCAAGACAATAATAATCTTACACTGATTCATTTTGGCATTAATAGCGTTGCCATAGAGACACATAGTTCTGAGTCTGAAGATGTGAAAAGCTCTCTGTACTACTTACAACATGGTGTGAATGCAACACTACAGTTTGGTAAATTCCTTTTCTTGTAATTTATATTTAGCTTCCAATGAAGTGTGGCCAATTCAATACTGATTCATATTCATGAACTGAAAGGGGTTTCAAATATATAATTGAAAAATTATTTTTACCAACACTTTTACCACATTTTTACCAGACACTCCTCTCAAGATGGTTTCCAAGAGAATATATATATATATACATACAATAATTATTGCAAAATATTCATTAGTTGCATTCCAAGTTGCTTGATCAAAAACATTTCAAATATGCACAGTGCGCTCAGCTTTCTCTTTTTTGCTTATGTTTTATTTATTCATTTTCACTCCCATCCCATCCCATTCATCCTCCTTTCTATTGTTTGGCCCTCTGTCCTCTTCAGTTGAAACTTGTAGCCACTGCACAACCAAAACGATATCGATTGGTGTCCTTTGCAGCTTGTGTGATAACCTTGTGGTAATAGCGTTTCAGGGGTTGCCATGGATTTTTTCCAAACATATTCTGTCATTTTCTATGATTTATTGTTCCGATAAGCACCAATTAAATCTGCAGCACTCTATACTGCACAGACTATGCAGAGCATCATGGATAGCTGCAGCTGCCTGATTCATTCATGTTCTGATAGCCTGTGTCTATTTCTAATCACGTCCATTAATCAAAACGGACAGAGGGAGAGACGGACGGGAAAAACATAGAAAGCTTCATCCTCCAGGCATCAAAGAGTGTGGCTATTTTCTTCCTCTTCAGTGGTTGATTTGCACCTCTTTTCTTTCCTTTGTCATCCAGAACTTATAGCTGAATAATAGAATGGCTCTCAGCTGCATGTATGCTTCAGTGTCCCCGACAGAAAGGTGAGCGGCTCCAACAGATGGAAGGAGCGAGAGAGGGATGGAGAAAGGGTGCGGGAGAGCATGAAAGCAAAAAAATGGAGTTCACAGTGACGCCTTCATAAAAATTTTACTGTTCTGTCCAGTTGTGTATGTCTTTTTCTTTGACTACTTCAAGAAAACAGAGAAGAATAGGGATAGAGGTGAGATTCCCTCTTTGTACTGTTGTAAAAACATGCAAAAGGAAGTGACAGCATTAATTATTCTTCTTAAGGTGAGTCACAAGTATCCATATACTTGCGATATATAATATCATCATCTATTATGCATCTTTGCATTAAGCGTCCATTAGCTCATCCTATACATACATGAAGAATTCTTGCTGAATCGACTGATTCATTTGGACAAGTCAATTTATCAATCCCAACAACCGCATAAATGTATATTCACCCTTGGTAAATCTAAGCAAAGGTGGCTGTGAAAATAAATCTGTATTGTTTATCCTTTTGGTCTTTCATTCAAAGATTCACTCAATTGTTATAATATAAAATGTTATAAAGCTGCCTGGAAGAGGACTCTATCATTCTTGATCATGGTGAGGAGTACATTTACATTTACATTTATTCATTTAGCAGACGCTTTTATCCAAAGCGACTTACAGGTGAGCAGCTGGGGGAATG
>JAUCMU010045017.1:0-16128 GCA_032275025.1 Enteromius treurensis | reverse complement strand
CGATTAATTAATTACAAAGCCTCTAATTAATTAGATTAATTTTTTTAATCGAGTCCCGGCCCTAATATATATATATACACACACATTATATATTGATATTTTGTTTGTTTACATTTTTTCTTTAACCATACTTAATTAACATTTAAGTAATAGCAGAGCAATATCCAGTCTCTAACATTTATTTTCTGTATAACAGTGAAGACATATCTGGCGAAATCTGAGGACAGAAGTGATGCAAACCACTGCAACGGTTGTACTCACACTACTAAAGAGAATATTTACACTGAGCTTTTGTGTCATTTCTTCCTTACTTCAGTGAGATTTTAAATAAGCCGTGGCTGTTTATTGACTGTGACTGTGTGTTTATTTCTGTAACCTTTTGAGTCACTGAAGATAGAAATCGGCGAGGTGGAAACAGCAGTAGGCGGATAATGAAATTAAATTTTCACAGTCATTTCAGACAAACGTCTTTGCCCACAAATGGACCAGGGAATTCCTCTGCTTTTTGACATTCCCTGTCCATTAAAATATCTTAGACCTGTGAATTGCAGGTGAGAGTTGAAGGGTGGAGAAAAAGAAAGTTACAAAGACAAAGCAGAAGGTCTTTGATCTGTTGAGCAGAAGAGATGCCACGTGGATGACCTCGTTTCAGGAGGAGGCACGCATACTGAATGTGCGATGTGTTTATTCTCGTTCTCAAAGGAAACGCTTGTGTGGGTGATCCTGGCCTTTGCGAGGCTTTTGGGAATATAGACACACACACACACATTCACTTTCTGAATGTGTGTGGATACGCAGCACGGTGAGCTTTTGTCCACAAATTTGACAATTATCCCCTATATGTTTGCATTGGAGCACATTTCATCTAAAACAACATTCACATCACAGTGTGGGTCTAATATAAATCTCAGCATACATATACATACGCCTGGAAGAATGTACAGCAATCCTTAATCACGGATCCTCTTCCTGGACCCCTGTTTATATAAGACTTTCCTCTTCTCTCGTCTCGTCTCATCTCATGTCATGTCTTTTTTCTTCTTGTCTTAAGTTCTCCTCTGCTCTGCCTTTTGTCCTCCTCTCCTGTCTTCATGTCCCTTCTTGACTCATATTGTCTCTGATTTTAAATTGTTGCTGATTGTTCTTGCTCTGTTTCATTTTTTGTTTTGTTTCTTCTCATTTCTCCTACCAATTCTGCTTGCGATATTCCCTCATCAAGACCTCTCAAGTTTTTTTTTTTGTCTCATTTTGTCTGTATTCTCATGTGCTCCTTCTTCAAAAATTTACTATTTTCTCTTCTTCTGATTTATTTATCCTTTCATCTTATCTCATATATATATATATTTTTTTTATCTCATCTTGTCTCTTCTGACCTTTTGTTTCATTTTGTTGTTGACCCTTTGTTTTGTTTTATTAATTTTTCAGTTTTGTCTCTCATAATCTTCAAGACCACTCTCTCTTTTTTTTTTAGATTTTATATTAACATTATATCAGTTAATGAAGCTGCGGTATTTAACTGTAAATGTTACTTTAACCGTAAAACCTAAAATGTTGTTACCGTATTTTTCACATTTGAATTCTGGCAACCACAGCTGCTCGTGTGACTTTAATGTAAAAAAAAAAAACAATTAAGCATACAGTCTCATGTGTGTACAATAGTCTTTGATGTAGAAATAGTTTGGAAAATATTGTTGTTTCTGTGTCTGCGCATACTCTTTTCTAACACAAGTTCGTTCAGAGGATAGATTGTTCCTTTCAAAAGAAATGGACTTTTATAAATCCCTGTGTTGATATTGATTCGTTCACATCTGTTTATTCCAGCTCTTGCAACACAAATTGATTCTTTGTTTGAGCAAAGCCTGAGAGGAAAGGATGGTGCCTATTATCTTAAGCAACATTGCTGAACTGTCATATAACACAATTTAATCTTATTTTCCACCACACAGCAACAGTTCCAGGAAACATCAAGCATTCTCTCACAGGTGTCCGCCATAAACTTTCTCTGAGAAACAATCACTATAGCACATCTTATCACATTGTGGTTACTGATGGCAGGAGGGATACGGCCATGCAAGAGAATGATGCAAGCGCGCACAGTACCCAGTGTTCTGGTCTGAAGAGCCACATAGAGTTTTTAAACTCTTTGATATCTATATCAAAGTACAAATCGTGAGAACTCTTGTGATTTTGTGAGAAACTTTCATGTTTTTCTTGACTTTCATCTTGGTTTTCATGTGACACAAACCGTTAATAAAAAAACGTAATAAAAAGATCAGTTTGTGAGAGCCCTTGTTACAAGATGACTACATCATCTCAAACAAAACAATCACTAGATCACTATTTCATGCATTACCCCGATGTGTTGAATGTATGGTATAATATTTAAATGTTTAGTTCACCCCAAAACCCTCATGCCGTTCCAAACCTGAACACCTTCATTGATCTTCGAAACACAAATTAAGATATTTTTGATGAAATGCTTTCTGACCCTCCATAGACAGCAGCACAACTATCACATTCCAGGGTATATCTATTTCATGTTAAATGTAATCAAAAACATCTTAATGTGTTTTATGAAGATAATTGAAAGTCGTACAGTGACATGTAATTTATGACTATTTAAGCTTAAGTTATATTATTTAAAAAATTTAAAAAATTGCTACTTTTAGCCCTGTTTGTACAGGTAAAATTACATTGTTTGGCAACCATAAACAACATAATCAACAGTTTACTACATTAATACCGGAACTAAAATGTATATAGTGTATTAGCGCCATTATATAACACTTAATCTGCAGAATAATTATTTTATTGCATTTGTTGTCAATAATTTAAATCTAAATTCATTAGGGCCCGAGCACCTGTGGTGTGAGGCAGAAGATATAGTTAGTGAAAAGACTGTGTTTGTAGGAAAGTCAACAAGGTTATTGTTAGGACTATTTTAGTGTTTGCACATTTCACATCTCTTTTTTAACAACACCGTAGATGCCAACTACTGATTCTATGTTCCATCCTGATGTGATTCTCCTTATGACTGTATCCTTATCATACATCTGAAGTTGACAAAAAAATTGATTTGGGTGTTCAGGAAACCTGTTTAGGCCAGTTCGCTCTGCACAGACAGACACAGACAAACAACAGCAGACACACTCGCTCCGGGGGAATCTGTTGCCATTCATTGGTGCTTATATACAACATGTTGAATTGGTATTTGTCAGATCTTGGAACATCAGAGAAGTAACTGTTGGCATCGTCTGCATCTGTCAGTACCTGATCTCATGGCATAAACATACCTTAGTGCAAGACACAAAATACATACCAACAAGTACATATCTCTGCAGGTTCCAAAAGAACCAAATGAACACTAGAGGCAGTAAAAATCCAACACCTTTTATTCCTTTTACACAAATTTACAGAGTTTCGATTAATAAAGCGTAATTTTGGCAGTTACTTGAAGAATATTAAACAATATTTATATGCTGGGATATTTAAAAACTGATGCTTTTGAATGTTAGCATCACACATATCCAGCTTCACATCTATGCTTGTGTACCTTGAAGGCTCTTTACCTTGAAGTGTGGCTAAATGTGTTAATGTAATTGAAACTATAGCACAGAGTGTGTTTGTGGATTTCCCTTTTTTCCCTCTCTTCACCACGCTGCCTAAGGAAGATTTTCTTGAATTCACATTCATTGAAATCCATGATTAAGACCATCGCCTGCAGTACTCTGACTAAGACATCATAATCACTCCTTCTTTATTGATCTTCCTTCTTGTTCCTGCACGTACCCTCAGGTCTTGTGTATGTGTGTGTGTGTGTGTGTGTGTGTTCACATTTAATTAAAATACCAAGCCAATGCACCAATTCATCTATAATTCTAATGCCTGAAAATATTGTACTCTTTGAATTGAGAAATTTGTGAATCATTTTTCACTGCCTGCACGTGTCTCAGACTGAAAGTTATAAAAGTAAATAATGTTTAATTTTTCATACAGGACCACAACCTCTTTCATCTTCCTTTGATGGAGAGCACAAAAACAGATTATGATCTTTAGCATCTCCTACAAATACCTTGGCACGCCGGGTGTTTTTTGTGTTGTCCTGTCGAATGTCAGTATTGCTGATGTTCCTCTTTTCACAGCACTATGTGAACGTTTCCATCCATGTCTTTTGAATGCAGCTGTCAGGCAGTGTACTATCAGCATATCACTGTAGCTGATGCAATTTGGTCCATTATTAATATTACAGTAATTGGTGTTTTGTGAATACAGTGGTTATTTTGACATCGGCACGACAGGAGGCAGGATTAATCTCCCACGCTACCTCTCTCTTTTTTTATGTGTGACATTTCCTTGAATCTCTAGTCTCCCTTGGGTGTCTGTGCTTATCTGCAGACATGAGCAACATCGGCACGTGCCCTCTTCCTTTTCCTCCCTCCACCTTCCTCAGTTTTTGTTTCTTCTTCTTAAGTTTGACTTTTTCTTTCATTTTCTTCCCTGTACCCACTTAATTTCTGATTCTCTTTTTCCTTCTTCTTTTAGATCGAAAATTTTTTCATCTCCAGTTTTCTTTATTCCCTCTCTAATTCCCTAGTCCTCATTTCTAACTTAATTTCCCATTCCCTTTCTCTGCTGTCCTTTTTCTTCTTTTTTTTTTTATTTCTTCCTGTATTCCTTCGTTTCTCTTATTCCCTATATTCTTTTTGCGCTTTTTCTTCTTGCTCTCTGTTGAGTGAAAGTGAATGCAGTGAAAAAAAATGTAAAAGAAAAAAGATTATTAAACACATTCTAGGCAACACTATAATAAGGTTGTTTTAGTTAAAGTTGCATTCTGCAACTTTAAGGTCCATTAAATAATATTACATTTTGATTAGTTTTATTAGTAATACTACCATCAATTAAGATTTTTCATTAATGTTACCTTAATGGAACCTAATGGAACTAAATAGAAATTTCCAAAATGCAAAAATGTCCCCTCGTGTTATTCCCTGAGCTTTTCTTTTGTCATCTATGGTTTGCTGTTGCCAGGGGGGCGTGAACATCGACACTTTATCAATGTAATCTCTTCTGAACTCCTTGGGTGGACCTTCAAAACTGGAATCTTCCACAGAAGGAATTAGTCTAGAATGTCCAATCAAGGGAAGTTCAAGGTTCATCTTCCCTAAACGTGAAGCCTATCGACAACTGAAAGATTATTATTTGTTTTTTTTTAAGTACGTTTTAGAGTGCTTGTAGGATTTCCCGTAAGATTCTGTCTGTAGTGGAGCATCATTTCGGGATCCATCTTTGAAGAATGAAAGTTTTCAGTAGTGAAAACTTTTCTTCATACCACAATTCCAGTTCGTCCTGCAAAGCGGTAATACTGTATTGGAATTCTGTGATGTCATAGAGCTGCTCAGTGTTTGACTACTGCTAATGGAGAGACAATCCCAATACAAGAAATAAACAACAAAATGCTCTCAATAAACTATTCATTCTACATTCTGCAGTGTATTATGAGTCTTATTACCGATGTATTGAACCTCAGAAAGTATGGCACTGTATGTATAGTAACTCAGAAAGTGTTAATGTTCCTAAAAACATTGTAAAGGTAAAGAGGGATGATAGTAGAAACATTTCTACAGCATTGTATATCCCGAGTGAAGATGTTTAGACAGTCATCTGGAAAAACATGAACAAGCAGGTGACCCTCACCTTGTTTTTGCTCTGGATGAAGGTTGTTAAAAGCACAGCACTCTTGGTGAGGGGAATGCGGCAGAGTAAATGTTTGTTTTCTTTAAGTAGGGGTTAGAGAACAGGATAAATGTGTTAGAGAAAGCCTTAAAACGAGAGGCGAGACCTTTTTCCATTTTGTACAGTCCATGAGGAGCTTCTTAAACGTACTACACATTCGTATATAAGCACACGTCTTTTATCGCACACACGGACATAAACATAGGATGGAGAGAGAGGCTTTTACTTGAAGTGATCCATTTGCAAACCACGTTGTCACTTCCATGCTTTAATGCAAACACATAGGAACACTGCGCAGACACCCTCCATTCTTCAGATATTGTCATCTTCACTTGAAGGACTAAACAAATTGTGTTTTTTTTTCCCAGGTTTGCAAGTCAGCTCCAAAAGAGATATCTTTTGTGGATGTCTTCTTTTAAAACAAATCATGTACATATACACACATAAGCTTAGTAATACTTCTCTGTGATTTATCCTCCATAAGCAACTCCAAAGATTAAACAATTTTCAAGGACACATAGTTCTGCAGCACAAAATTTCTCTCTGGTACTGTATATTTGCTGGAATCCATTATTCCATTGCTATTTTTTTTTTTACTTACGTAGTTAATCAATGGAAACTAAATGGAAACTTACTGTAAATTTTGGAACGATATGAGAGTAAGTGATTGATGACAACTTTTTCATTTTGGGGTGGAGTAACCCTTTAAAAAAGTATAATTTGAACTTTTTTATAAGCCTGATAGACACACATACAGAAAGATAAAGAAACAGTTTGAATGTAATTTATTTATATTTCAATATATTCAACCAGCATGGACAAATACTACATTTCCCAGAATGCATGAGATATAGAACACATGATAATATCTAAAGAGTCCGGAGGCTTTGATGGAAACCTGAAAACTGTGTAGAGAATGTCACCAAATCATCGTTTTAAAAGTCATTACAGCGATGTTTCTCTTGCAGTATGTGACCGCTTCGGTTGAGTCATTCACCAAAAGCCTGTATTACGCCATGCACTTCCTCTGGTAAGGGAGCCTTGGTTTATCCGTTTATAGAAGCACCAATGACATGCTTTGAATATCCTCCAGTGTTCCCTAATTACATTAGCTTGCTCCCTGAAGCGTTCTCACAGTGTCGTCTCAGTCCAGCTCTTAGCTAAAGATGCTTGTCAGTTGCTGGTGTGTTGCCATCTTCACACATGACTAGACAAAATACTTTGTTTATTGTACAAGATTCTGTTTGTTCAGGGCTTAGCTAGCTAGCGGATGGCAGGAGGTAATGCCATGCCCTGCTGTAGCATGCTAATTACCGCTAAACACGGTAAACCCGACACCCTGGACAGAGGACGCGGCACAGCATGGCACTAAGCCTAAACCCTTTGCTTCTGTGTATCTCTCCCTCTTCTTGTCTTCTCGTCTCTATTCATTTGGTGCAAGCTTGCTGGGGATTTCACACTTTATCACCTCGTCTAACGCACCACAGAGCACTAGAAATCGCCGTCTGCAGTTGAGTGATCCCGTAGTAATGAGATTTGAGGTACATCAAAGTACCGTGCCTTTGAGGAAGCAAAATAGATCAGAAAAATAGGACTGAAATGCAAATACTTCACGAAGATGACCATGAGTTTTCTACCTCGAGAACACAATATAAAAGTGTTGAGAGAGTTGAAGACAGACAGCGAGAAGCTTGTATGTAGCATCTTTCCTGAATGAGACTTTAAGAGCATCAGTTTGCTCATATAGAAACAGAGGGAGGGGGAGGATGAGAAGAGAGAGAGAGATGAGTAGCAAACAGAGTTGTTGTGAAATGGGGAGAAAAATGGGTCAGAAGCAAAGCTGTGAAATATCGCTCAGAGGAAACGAGAGATTGAGTCACTGTACTTGAAACCAATCGCTGGCCTCCTTTTGAAACATATACACACACGTGTAGCACCCTCCTCGTTTACATGTGTTTTCAGATCAAAGCAATGTTTTTATGTGTTTATGGATATGGCAGCTGTGTGAATGAAGATAAGATTAGAAACTGAGGAGGGAACATGATTAAAAAGCCAGAATGATTTATTTATGACGACTTGATCAGAATGCCTGTCAGGTAGACAACAGTACAGATGCACACATTTGTTTTGATACAGAGCTATTTTGGAGTGTATATACATTGGGTACAATCTTTTCATGATTCATTGATAGTTCAAAAGAACACCACCTGTTTTTAAACTATTTACTATCATTTTTAACCAGTTATGCATTTTATATCAACAATATGTCCTTGCTTGAATAAAAAAAGTATAATTTCTTTAGGAAAAATATTAAAACCATCGCTGACATAACTACACAGTATTGTTGTGACTACATTTAGCAACCTACAGAGTATATACTAGCCGATAATGAATAGTAGATAACAGTCCGCTAAGCTAGTAAACTAATTGGCTAGTGGTATGATAAAATAGTATGCAAACTGTTAGTCTGCAAATTAACAAAGAAGGAATGAAAAAAAGACCTAATAATTACTCAAATAATTGTCATATTTACATAGTTAAGATGACATGTATTATAAGGCTGTGGTTTAGTACTTCTAATCAGGCATTTAATGTGATTCCTATTGAAAGTTGTTTGTCACATGGACATGCCAAAAAAAAGGTAAAGAAAAAAATTAATTAAAGGGTTAAAGTTCACCCGACATGAAAATTCTATCATAATTACTCACCTTCAAGTCGTTCCAAACCCATAAGACCTTCGTTCTTCTTCGTAACAAAAAATAAGATGTTTTTGATGAAATCCAACATCAAAAGCACGTTTAAGGCCCAAAAATGACATCAAATGTCCATTTCATGAGGCTACAAGAATGCATCTTAATGTGTTCGGAGGATGAACGAATGTATCACGGTTTTGCAACAACAATTATCTCTTTAATCAATATTTTTTATGTTTATGTGAGAAGAAAAAGTTTTGTTGCCTGGCAAATGTCATTATACGAATAATCACGGAACAACTACTTCAGAGGGATGTGCAATGAAATGAGTATTTAAATATTTACAATAAAAAGAAAATGAGTATTTCACTTAAAGCATTGAGGCATGTAAGAAAGCAATAGCGTCATACATAACAGAAAATATACCAACTCTGGAAAAAATGTGATGTACTCAGACCAGTATTTCATACCCTGATCTATGGGCTGGAAGGTGTGTGTAATGAAGCACTCTGTTATCTGCAGTGGACCCATGGATTTATTTGTTTTAGGAGAATGGAGAGCTGGAGAAGAGCCAGGATGTACTGCTGAGGACTGACGTCTCAGGTGTCACTGCAGGGCTGTTACCCCTCCCATATGCCCCTTGACCGTCTGCTATCACACTGCCGATTCAATCCCAGGGCTCAATGTATGTCGGAGGGATAACTGGGATAACGTCCAAATGACAACCTACTGTGAGAAAAGCGTCGCTCTGTTTCGATTTCCAGAGAAGTCCAGAGAATATAATGAGACGAGCTCTAAACGAGCCTTTGAGGAAAGTGCTATTGATGCATTATGATAATGCATTTTTCTTCTGATCTTCTCAATTTGTTTTTAAAGAGAACTTCAGAGACCCTTGCAGTGAGGGACAGTGCTAGTCTTAGATTTGCTTAGATTTTAATGGAGAAAATGAGCCACACAAAGAGTGGGAAAAAAAGAAAACAAAAAATCCTTCATGACCTTGGCCGAGACATCACTTTGCATACCCCCAAACGTTTTTGAACTCTTAATAAATATCTTAGATACTAAATATGTGAAATTTATATGAAAGAAAAACAGCACAAACACTTTTTCAATCAAAACATTTCAGAAATTAAATAAGAATGCCAATGAATACAGACTGATGTTGGGTAAAAGTTCTTCAGTGTACTATTGTATTATACGTAGTATCATAAGTGCCATTTTTAATATTTATTAATAGTCAACAAGATACCAGAACTAGAATGAACATCATTTGAATGTTTAAATAACAATCCAGGTAATAGAGTGTTTGATGTTGTCTTAAAGTATTTAAGTTTGTACAATTACATCTGAATGTTTGATTGCATTAATAGTTGTTCCATAATGTGCTATGGATTTCAGGAAATGTGTTTTAGGAGCGTTGTTATCCTAAAGTATAGTCTTACTTAGAGCCATTACCTCCTGGTAAGAGCATCTCCAAACACAGGTCTGGCTCCAGTTTCTTAGTGCATATTAAGGACATCTGTAGGCGTCTGGCCTTTCTGCCAAGACCTCACAGCACTTACAGTTCAGGAAGTTCCTTATAGAGGATAAATAATGGATCTCATTCACTAACACTAAGTGTGTACTGTACATGCATTGGTAAGTAAAACCTTGTGCAAACATTTTTACAAAGAAATAATGATTCATCACGTTAAAATTTGACACTATAAAGTCAATTATATCATATTTTTAATAAACTTTTGAGGTCACTAAATTGCTAAAAAGGTGTTTTACACAGTGTGCTAGTCTGTTAGATGCCTTCTTTTGTCAGTTTATCTGTGGTGGGGTTTTGTGTGTTTTTGCTGTAAAATCTTTATTGAATTTTATAAAGTAAATGTAAGAATAGATAAGATGTTTTCAAAGTAATATTTCAAGATGGCCAGCAGCAACTGTACGACAAATTGCATTTTATTTCCAAGTTTGGGCCTGAAAAAAACCAACAACAACAAAAAGTATGAGCTCCATATCATACTATATCAGCCATATGATGTATGACGATAAGAAATATACATGTTGTCTAAAAGTTTAATTAACTGTTCATTATAAAAAGGGCCATTATTTCACATGTCAAAATTTACAGGATTAAAACAACTAAAACCACTCATACATACTGTGATCTTTGGCGCTAGAGAACACGACAAGACACAGAGATGAAGTGAACACAAAACCCCGGAGGGTGGATTTATTGAATAAAACAGGTGAGTAGTCACTGTGGTGATCGTGGTGGTGGAAGTGCTCGACGTGCTCTGTGAATCCCCTTTTTCCCTTCTTCAGACGGCGGTGGTGGGTGCTCCAAGTGCTTCCAGTGAAGATCCGGGCTTCCTCGCTCACGGCGTCTCGTCTGTGGGTAAAGAGATAACAGGTAAGTCATTCGTCAGAGCAGTATGGAGTTTGTAGCTCCCATTTCCTTATTTTGGTGTCTCTTTTATATGTGTCCCTCTGTGAGCGATTGGCCCGGATCGATGGGTTCCAGCTGTGAATCCTTAGTTTCCAGGACGACGCTGATCGGTGCCCGTCACAATATATATATATATATATATATATATATATATATATATTTACAGCCATAGAGCCCGCAAACAACTATGCAACAGTATTCAGGGAATATGATTAATGTGTTTAAAACCAGAGAACAGCAATTTTGGAGTCCGTGTCTTATGCTGGTGACAGGTCAGGGAAGAGTTTAGTGAGCGATCAGAGCCTTCTCTGCCTCTGACTCTAACGTGATCTGTGATGTGAGTGGGATTTTGTTAGATGTGCCAGCTACCTTTGAGGCTCTGTTAGGCTGGGTTGGATATTAGTTTTAATTTAATTATGATATTCTTATCTTTCATGCAACCACTCATAGCATATAATCAGATTATGGAGGCAACGGCAATTAAAATCTGAGAACTAACAAGATGAGCCGCCCTTCACGCTTGGTTTGTGAGAAACAGTGCTCAATCTGGTTTCAGTTAGTCAGATCTGTTGCTATGGAACCGTCCAATGAATGTATGTTCTAGAGACATGTCTGTAAGTGAACAGCTATTTTTTTATTAAAAATATTATTAATTAAATTATTAATATAATAATTAAAATAATGAAGTAGTTTTCTTGTGTGCTTTAATTTTTTTTAAATTTTTTTTATTTAACATATTTTAATGCTGTATTGCCTAAACTGGGAATTGGAAACATTTGAGTGTGCATGAAAAATAAAAAATAAATAAATAATAATAAAAAAATAAAATTGCAAGGTTTTTGTGAGTTGATGAAAAACTGACAACTTTATTAATTTCACAAATCTTAAAATAAAAGAAACAAAATAAACATTTGATAGAAAGAAAAAAAATATATACATTTGTAAAAAAAAAAAAAAAAAAACGGTTGTTGCATTGTACAATTCTGAATTTAGAAGAAAGCATTTGCTTCAAAAATAAATAAATTAAATTAATAAAAATAAACCCTGGCATATGCATAATTATTTTGGCCTTTCAAATAAAGCAACATGCAACATATATATATAAAGGCACCACGGGCTCTATTCTCCAGCACAAAAGTAACCTTCAAACATTTAACAAGAAAAGCATACAGGGAGCTGGAAATCTGTTTAAATTGTCTGCTACCATAAAGTGATATGTTACTGTGATCAATGCACACACACACAGACATGCACGCAGACACATACTTCTCTCTCTCTCTTTCTCCATTTAGGTGCAATTAACTTTTTTTGAGTAAAAGGAAATTGTTTCATTTAGTGTATTTCATAGATCTTGCCTCTAAAATCTGCACATTCAAAGAATTTGCAAAATAGGCAATATACTGAATGTTGTTGACATGAAAAATCAAGCTGTGAGAAAAATGTCCTGCAGACACAATCACCATCTGACTTCATTGTTTAATAAATCATACAATTCTTGCATGATTATTTTTCATGCAGATTTCATGACCTCATAATTATTGAGAGACTTTCTACTTTTAAACAGTCATTTGTCACACCACAGGAGTATTTAAGTACAGTAAACATCAGGAAACTAAAAGCAATTAAATGGTGAAATGAAGAGACAGTGGGCAATCACCAGCACAATAGAATCAGGTGACACACATTGACGTTTTGCTTGAGTTCATTTGTTCATGACACATTGCTGCTGACCTCTAATGATCCAGTTCAACTATACTTACAAGCAAATACTTGCTTCAGTTACATATTGAAACAGTTCAGAATTCAAATACCCCGGGACTGTGTCTAAAAGTTAATGCTCTATTATGTTGGAAATTTGCCCTACACCAAATCCAACCCAAAACTTACCCGATAGTGTTAACAAATGCAAAACTAATATAAAAAGACATTTGCGGATGCAATCATACTATTTTAGCTTCATTTTAGCTTCTGAACTGCAGTGATATGTACTTTGTTCCTCGCTAAAAAGTGCACCAAGGTATGTTAATACCATGCGACTAGAAATTTCCATATGCACACACACACACACACACACCCAGCAGGTGATTTTACCCTTTACACAACTGTAAAATGTCAAAATACACAGTCTTATTATTTTACACTCACTAACACATACAAAAAACGAGAAACAAATCTTGAGAGTTCATCAGAATAAGTGAGTTCCTGGTGAGAGATCTCCACTTCTAATCAGACAATACTGCCTTTGTGAGGCTGCAGAAATTGCTCTGAAAGACTGCCGTGGCCATCGGGGGGAAATGAAGCATGGCGGGGGGACACTCTCCAGGCATGTCAGTCCCTGCTCCCCCTCAGACTCACAATCAGTCAAGGAGAATTAAGCGAGCAAGGCACTGTGTACTTCTGCATGATTGATGGTTGTCAACAAGAGCAGCCCAGGGCAAACGAATCACCCTCAAAGACTCTTGTACATTTTGATGGCGAGAACGATCCTCCCACTTCCCACTTGGCGGCTCATCCTAGACCTGTCCTGACTAGCGATGCTGGATCGGGCACAAAAGGGCAGGGCAGTAGTGCCAAAAAAGATTTAAAAGAATACTCAGAGCTGTTTTTGTTGAAATGAAAATCATTTTAATCTCCATCATTGATCTCCCTGACACCATGGAATTATTCTCAAATATGGCAACCATGTAATTGAAATCTTTCTGAAATTAAATTCTGAGCCAAATGACATCCACTGCAAACTGGAAATAGCAGGGATGATAATTATTTAATATTGTTTGGTTGCATGGACAAACTTAAAATGAAAAGTAAAAATGAAAGTCTTTATGTAGCGAGGGCCTGAAACAAATGCAGATGTCAAAGAAAATGTCAATAAACAAATAAGGATGGGAGGAGCTTAGAGAGCTTAGAAAGACATGGCAAGAATGGTGTCAGGCCTCGGAGAGGCTTTTATTAAACAAAAATAACGTAATGACAGTAAAGTGTCCAGGATAAAAGTGTCAAAAATAAAGAGGAGGAACTGTTGTCCTCGTCGTGCTGCAGGGATAGTGAAGGTCAGGCAGTGTTCGTGGGGGAAGGGTCCAGATAAGGGGCAGAGTCCGGTGGCACGCACGCGCTCCCCTTTCAAATCCGAGGTGTGAGAAGTGACGGCTTTGGCCGTCTGTGGCCTTGCTGCTCTTTTTTTCAGCAGTTCGCGTCTCGGGGGGCATAGCGATCTCCCACCGCACCCTTCCTGGACCCACAAGGACACCAGTGTGCATGCACAGGGAAAGAAACCAGTCTCTCAAGGAGGGGCGCGTTCGGCCTTTAACAGTGGCGGTGGTAATGTTTCATTCAACTCCGGTGTGCCCCATCACACGCCACCAGACCTACGCCCCTCCTCTCTCACACGCCCACTCCCATCGGGAGAATGGAGAAGAATGGCAAAAAAGGGACTTGGGGAGAGGGCTGCCTCGTGACAGAATAATTACATAAATAAATAATATGAAGCAACTTTATTATTTATTTTTATAAAATTTGTGTGCATTGTTTTAATTATTATGTTTTTATGTGTTTGATTATTTCTTTTTCATCTGTATGCAGTGTTTAAATATTTATCATGCCAATAAAGCACCTTGAAATAAGAAAATGACACACAAGTAGTTATAACATAATTCAAGTTGCTGAAATGAGAAATATCATTCTTTTCGCAGAAAAACTGTACAAATAAAATGTACACTACTGAGTGAATAGATGTCTTAACATTGCTGTCGTAAACCTGCTAAATTGATTTGATCCTCTTTCTAATCAGACACAATCTGCTTTTTAGAAACTGGAAATTGTATTAGGCGATTTCATTGTGAAAATCCTGGATGGTTCCGCCGTCTCCTGCTGAGACTAAGCAGGCTCTCCAAAAAGCCAGTTCATACCCGCACATATGAGAGACAGAGATGCAAGCAATATGCCTGCAAATCCTGCCAGTATGACAAATCCACATTATGCATTTTCCCTCTTTTTGAAGCCATTCAATTAATTGGGCCGTTGGAATCAGAGAATGGAGAAGAATTAGAGAGCTTGTAGACAGATGCGAGGATCTCTGCTGGCCAGGAGACGAAGGAAACTGCATCATGACCATATCTAAGAGGCTGAAGTTTAGTGGGTCCATGTATATTTGGCTTTGTTACATAAAAATACCCATTTTTGGATCAGACCATATGGGAGAGATGGAAATAGATTTAGTCTCTGGAGCCAAGAGGGAGCCAAAAAAAAAAGAAAAAATCCCCAGATCGACTTCACTCACTCATTATCAAAGTCCCTCAAGTGGCCCTCTGCCCTCCTTTATTCAGGAAGTAGAGGTGATAAAGATCCCTCTCTTTGCTGAGGACAGAAGCCCTAAATGCTGACGGAAGACCAGTTTTACTGTTCTGTTGGTGAAGGGTTAGAGCAACACACACTCTCAAAATAATTATTAGTTATGTAATAGACCTTTCTCACAACTTCCGCATTTTGCACCGGAAATACACAATTGCTGTGTAAACGTATTTCCGCCTTCGGCATTCGGCTGACGTTTACATTAGGCTATCGTCACTAGCGGCTACACACCAGACGTTCACTTGGACCAAAGGCAGACAGTGAATGTCATACAGTTTGTAACATCATGACCACGACTGTTTTATTGCTTTAATAAAGTACATGTCCTCTATAAAATCCATACATAACCCTAGCCCTAGGTCTAAGTGGACTTATAATTTGCTAATATTTATTAATATTATTGTTGATATTAATAATATCACGTTAAGCGTTTTCTCCCTTTAGAAGTCCATTATAAGGAAACAGCTTAACGTGGCTTAACGGACGCTACGTTACCTTAATAAGGACTAGGGGAAACCAAACTTCTGTCAAGTTTTATTTATCGTAAAAACTTGCCACTGTCAAAAGAACAAGCTCTTATTCTGCGTATAAAGTGAATAATATCACGTTTAGTCGTTCACCCCTATAGACGTCCATTATAAGGAAACAGCTTAATATGGTCTAACACAGGGCTATTCAATTGGCGGCCCGCGGGCCACATGCGGCCCAAAATCAACCTCCGAGTGGCCCAGCCCATGGTTCCGCCCATAGATAATAAATTAATATACATTATTCATAAATTGTTATTTAATATAATTTTATATAAATGTATATATATATATATATATATATATATATACACACACATATATATATATATATATATATATATTAATATATATATATATCTATATATATATAAAGATATTAATATATATA
>JAUCMU010045016.1:0-16152 GCA_032275025.1 Enteromius treurensis | reverse complement strand
ACTGCTGCCTTGTATTTGGATTTTTGCCCCTTTCGTTTTTTCCCCTTGGACTTGACTGACCATTGCTTGCCCCAGAACTATTTTTGTGTTTTTCATCTGCCAAACCTGTTTGCTGTTTTCTCAACCCTGCCTATTTTCACCCACATCTTTCAATAAAGCACTGCGAATGGATCCGCTTGTCTCAGACCCCTTCGTAACGCTCAGCATCAATTAAAAAAAAAAGTATTTTCAGATAACACATCTCAATATAAATTTGTACATTTGAATCAATGTTAGGATACAGTTATCTTCTCAGAAAAGTAACAGGGTTGATTTTATAGTTTAATTTGAGATTACGAGTTTGTTTGCAATGTCACAAATACAACTACAAAGTGTTTTTGCTAAATTTAATGCTGTTGTTTTATGTATATTTTGATTTTCAGATGTTTTCAATATGTGAAATCAAAGAAACAGGGTTGACATTTTAGGATTGACACATACTGGAGAACTTCAGCTTGTCCGTTGAAGGTTTACGTATTGAAGTGATCATTTTGATGGTAACAGGGTTGACAGTTTTACAGTTTCATTTTTTTTTAACAATGTCATTAAATTACAATATAGAAAGAAATTTGTCCTTTCAGCTTGTCCTTTGAAGGTTATGTAATGATGTGATCATTTTGATGGTAACAGGGTAGACAATTTTAAGTTAATTTTTTTTTTTTACAATGTCATTAAACTACAGGTTGAAACGAAAGAAAATTTAATGTTAAAATTTTTCACTTCTCAAATATCAAATGTATGCGGATAAAAAAGGTAACAGGGTTAGCAATTTGAGACAGAAACAGAGAGACTGAAAATAGTGATAAAAAAGAGAACGCCCCAATTTGTCCTTGAAAGATTCACATCTTAAAATTATGTCTTTTGAATTTATGAAACAGTTCATTACTTTAAAAAGGTAGGTATTATATTGACAGGGTTGATACAACATGGAGACACACTTTCAAGGGTTATAAAAACATTATACCAACTAAAACTTAAATATACAGTATGTATAGATATATAGTCTAGATATACAGTGTTCTTATCTATTTATACCAATATAATTGAGTAATTGGAATAACAGGGTGGAAACAGGAGATAAAAAGGCTTCTTCATAATTAGAAAAAGACAAAACCAATTGAGGAGCACAAACAGCACCTGTTTTACAGAATGGCCCCATGACAGTAAACATGCGTCTTCTCATCTTCCACTGATCAAACGTGAAACATACACTCTATACATATGCGCGCACACACACACATACACAGCACTGCTGTAATGCCGCACAGAACAAAATGTTCTCTCTCTCTATCCCATCATGCTCTAGGGACCCTCTCGCCATAGTGTTGAGCTTCCAGCGACACTCAAGGTAACGTCACCCCAATTCAAAGAAAAAAAAACACCTCCTATACTCATTCCCCTCCCGTTCTTCTCCTTTCACTGTTTCTATGACAAATAGGTGAGATACACCTCCCACCCTTCCCTTTGTGTCTTTTCAGCTGCTGCATCCACCCCCTCCTCAGCGTACGCACCTCATTCAAGGGTAGCCCCCTCACTTCGCCTCTCACGTGCTGGGACACCTCTGTCCCCCTTCCTGTCTTAGCTTCCTCAGCCCATTTCACTCTCTCTGTCCCTCACATATGCAGATCAGTTAATTCAACTGCAGTCTCGTCTCCACTGCAATTGCAGCTGCAGCACTTTTGCCACACTAAGTGCTTACACTGGTGTTTTTTGGCGAATACAGTGAGCACTCCTGTTCATACACTGCAGCCCAAATGTGTGTCGCTATATGTTTTATATTTCTAAAAGGCCATATTAGCATGCTAACAACAGTTAGCATGTAACTGATTAAAATGTACTCTGTTTAGCATCAGCTTGTGAGCAGTAGGTTAGTGATGGTGCAAATCTTTTTTAGGAAAATCATTCTGGATTCATAGCACTCTTTGGATTAGCTTAAAGATTAGCATTAGCTTTGTTTGCAGGCCCTTATGTGCAGCAAAACGCTTTTTCACACTGCAGAACAGCTGAGAGAGCTGAAAAAAAATACTGCTTGAAAAATATATCACGTACGTGTCCTTTTGTATTCGTATTCTGAAATTATGACAAGCAACTACAGTAGCAAGCAAATTTAAAGGTACAGCACAAAAACAAATGACCATATACCTAATGGTGTCATTTAATTCTTGTACTGCAGTCTGTTTTGTACTGCATTAATGAAGACTTTCTATACATTAAGCTAAACTATACTTAAGACAAACATACTCATTCAACACATTAAAACCTTTATGGTAACACTCACATTCACTTTTAATCTATGAAAAAAATTACCCAGGACATTCTTCAAAAATTCACCTTTTGTAAATAAATATAGTCTCAGAGATTTGGAATGTGGGCGAGTTAACAAGAATGATTTTCTTGCGTGTATTATCCCGTTCTAAAAAAAAGATATAACCTCCTTGTTCACAGGAATTCAGGAGGATGAATGAATATGCATTGCGAAAATGCCTAATAGGTTTTACAATTACCCTAAAAAAGCGTAGAAAACCTCGGAGGGGTTACTGAAGTGCAGCAAAACGGTAGTGATATCAATTTACGTCCTATAATAATTTCTGCTCCTGTGCCTTTATTATTGGCTTTCAAGGTGAAATGAAAAAAAAAGTGAATGAAGTGATTGAATGAAGATGAGAGGTGGAGAGCTGATATCGGCAAAAAGGAGAGGAAGGAGACCGCTCATGAGATGAAGAGATGGATAGAAGGAACGATTGGAAGAGAGAGAGTCTCGCTTGACCAGAGTTATGTGATGCATTTCACGGTGCTGCGTTTCTCCTTTGCCCTCTCTCTGCTGTGCGGTTTTCTGCAAACCTATGCACTAACAACTGATTCATGCTCTCCATGAGAAAGAGACCGGCACTCGCCAACACAAATGACAGCAGGAGTGGGCACTCTGCCAAGCGCCGTGACTTCAAACACTCCAATTTTTATTGCATATACATGCATAAATAAAATTCAAAACATCAGTGTTATGAAGCCTTTAAACGCAGCTTATTCTGCACAATATTACTTCTCTTTTCTTTTCACCGTCCAATCAATTACAGACTGACAAGTCCTACATTACATTTCCTGCTCATCCTACTTAACTTAGAGTAATAGTAATAATAAAATAATTTCATAAATGTTTAGCACAGACAAATGCCAACAAACTCCAACAAACAAGCTTGATCAAGATAGCTGTTGGATTTAGAATCTTATGAAAAGAACAAGTCATGTTCACACTGCACCAACAGACACCGGCCAACTCTCACTGACTGGGAATAAAAAAGGGATGATTCTATTTCCACAATCCAAATGGTCCTCTTCTTAATGCCTTTGTGTGTTATACTTCACATGAAAAAACAAGGTAAAGCTGTGGTTGTTGTCATTTAAATGAAAACAAACTCCAAGCAACATCTGACGGGGTAACACACTGATCCAACGAACCAACAGACTAGTTTGTGGTGAATCTTTCAGTAGGGAATGCTAAAATACGTGCAAAAAAATCAAGAGATTTTAAAACTTTAACCATTTCTTATTGAATATATATATAATTCAATATATTATCTGAGCTATTCTATCCGTTTTATGCTTTTATTGCATACAAATAGTCTCAGGGCTTCAGCGTTTCGCTGTATACGTATACATTTTTTTATCGTATTGGCGTTTCGTCCACATGGATCCGGCATTTTAGGAGACTAAAACCGCTATTAAATCTGAAAACGACACCCTTGCGGTTTCGTGTATACAGCCAATCCATATATTTTGTGAAACGATGATGTCATTAAATCACGTGTCGCCAACTTCGTCTTCTTCTTCTTGGTTCGTATACAGCGCGCAAGGTTATGCACATGCTCGAAGTCTTCTTTTCCGTTTATAGTGTATCTCTATGGCAGAATTACAGCGCCCCATACTGGTCTGGCATATATACTACAACGTTTTCAGTGGTTTCGTGTTTACGCAAATTTTTTTAAGAACGAGAGAAAGAAATTATCGGATAGGGGACGCACCGGCTTCGTGTGGACGGAGTCTCAATTGCTAAGGCAACCATCATTATTATTCAACCTGATATCAAGGCAGTTTGTAAATATTTTACGAGGTTTTCGTAGCTCGCTCTACACGACTTTTGCTAAATTGAACATATTTTACATGTTGCACAACCGAATTTGTACAAATGACCAACACTTAACCCTGCCCTTGAACCTACCCATTACTGAAGTCTAGACAAATCGTACAAAATCATACGAGCGTGGTCGTATGAATTCATCAAATTAGCTACCTCGTAAAATATGTACAAATTAGTTGTGAGATAGCGTTGCATCATTGGGAGTCATCATGAATAACTCACCTTGCATCATGAAGTCAACCAGAATAATTTCTCAAATTATCTGCTTTTAAAATCAATCAGGTATAAACTATTTTGGTACCTGGTCTCATGGCATTAATGTACCTCGAGCCACGAAATACGTACCAATAAGTACATATCACTGTGGTTTCTAAAAGAATTTAACCCTAGAGTAAGTAAAACTCTGACACCTTTTATTCCTTTTCACTCAAATTTACAGAGTTTCGATTAATAAAGTGCATTTTCACACAATTACTTGAAGAACATCATGCTATGACTTCAAAACAATATTAATATGTTGGGAGATTTGAACACTGGTGCTTTTGAACATTATTTTATTGAACATTACATTACTATTGAACACACATATCCAGCTTCATATCTATGGGTTTTCATAGACGGTATAGGTTTGTTCAACCTGATCTCAAGGCAATTCGTACATATTTTACGAGGTGGCTAATTCGTACGAATTTGTACGACGTTACTTGTACAAATTCATACGATTTATTCTAAATCGTATGTATTTTACGAGACGCCAATTCTTATGAATTTGTACGAATGACCTAAACATAACCCCGCCCCTAAACCTATACCCATCACGTGGTTTTAGACAAATCGTATGAAATCGTACGAGTGAGGTCGTACGAATTGGCACAAATTTGACACCTTGTACGAATATGTACGAATTGGTCGTGAGACTGTGTTGGTTTGTTCGGTAGCTCACGTGATACAGAGTTACACTTAGGTAATGGAAAGCTCCGTTTAAATCCCGTGTAAAGCGGTTCGACAAAACAGTTCAAATCTGCGTAAAAGCCAGTTGAAATGGCACGGCTGCCTTAACAAATGCTTTTAGATATCAGTTTTGCATTTGTCAACACTATCTGATAGGTTTAAGGTCGGATTTGGTATATTTCAATTCTGAGCCGTCGCAATACATACCAATGTCAACGAAGTAAAAATGTGCCAGGTTTCACATACTGAACCTGTGTTTTAGCGCCACTCAACAGCCATTCATCTTATAAACCACCAAGCAAAGCTCTGGCAACTAGCAAAGACATTTTAGCATCCACATAGCAAAAGCCTAGCGACCAAACTCGACACTTAGCATTCTGGCAGCGAATTTAATGTATTAGCATCAGTGGCTAGCCCTGCTCTCACTGCAGTGGGTGGCTCTGTGTGTTTCTCTCTGTTCTGTCTTTCAGCTGAGCGAGTGGCAGCAGTAGAGAGGTCTTCACTCAAGCGTTGCTGCGGCATCATCACTCACTGTGTGCCGGAACGTTACTCTCATCAGCTGCGGTTGGCATTCGAGCCCAGTCAGCAACTTTCCTCCGGCCTGTCTATGTGTGTGTGTGTTCTTTAAAGAGAGAAATATGTACGGTATTAAAGAGCAGGGACCTGGACGGTGATACCCCCTTATTTCACTGAGATGTTCTGGAGAGGCAAGATATTTTAAGCACAGGCAGAGCAACAGCGTTTTAAAGCGGTTTAATGAACCGGTTCTAACTCACTTCACTAAAGCCGACAGCCTTCGTGGAGGAAGCTTTGTTGAAAAGCACATTTGCTCAGTCACTTGGCACTGAACGAACCCGGCCGCCTTTAGCCTGTCAATCGCTCCGGAGGTTTCTGTGTCGCTGTGATATCAACATCCAGGCTGTGTTTCAAAACATAATAAGCTTGCCTACCTAGACAGCATATTTTTAGAGACAATATAGGCCCGTATTTGCCTTATGCAAATAGTTTTTTATGTTTTAATATTTCAATGTTTGATCATTTTGTTATGTGCTTTGGTAAAAAAAAAATCACATCACAATCACATCCTACAAAATGCATATTTAACAAGGTCAGGCGCAAAAATAACCGTGTTCATGACTTTTCAGCGCTAATTCTGTTAGCGTCTGGTGCAAGCTGATAGTAAAACTGGCCTTTAAGTGACTCCAGCAAGACATTCATGCATACAATTTTAGGAATCCTCTCAATCATTTGTTAGTCAACAAGGCAATACACTGTGCGTGCATAAAATGTGTATTATTTTAATTTAAGTTAGTTATGAATGATTAATGATGCTCCAGTCTCAATTCATCTAAAAGGCGTAGCACACAAGTTCTGGCCTAATTTTAAAATAAATGAAGACATGAGCGAATACATCTGAGTTAACTGATTGCAGCACCGCATGGTTTCATTATGTAGCTCCGACAAATCTGAAAGGCTAAGATGATATTCATAATTAAGCTCTCACACATCTAGCACTGCAAGTACTGTATTTTTCAAGTGCAAACAAACGAATTCAAACAGAATCCAAAAAAAACGTCCGACAACTGAGAGTTTCCCTTCAGGAAACCCCTGTTCAACCAGAAAGACATCATTTCATCCATAACTGCAAAGTGCGAGAGACTCAAACAAGTGGTCACGGAAGTCCCACTCAAAGCTCATTACAATAATAATCATGTTAGAGTGCATTTCCTCAAAGGAGGCGAAGCAATTTGTGATACATCCTGGCGTACTTCAAACCCCAGGTGCTTTATATGCAAACGGAAACCCACTCCGGGGTATCCCAGTGCAGGAATCAGATTCAGTAAGGTGTTGCATTAAGTATGAGCCCATGAAGTATCTATGAGGCATTCAGACAGTCTGTTCAGGGTGAACATGACAGACTCATGTAAGATTCATGGTGGGGAATGTAATTTTAAAAAGAATTTAAGATTAGGGATTTGTTGGATGAGAGTTGGGATAAATACACAGCATGCAAGGAATAGACTGCCTAAAAATGTCAATTCTATCACCATTTAATCACACTTGTGTAATACTAATTGTTATTTTTTTCAGAGAACACAAATGTAGGTGGTTAGTATAGCCTAAGGGTTTCCTTACAATGGAAGTGGATACTCCTGCTATCCGTTTACAAACACTTATGAATTCACTCCAGCTGTGCGTTTGTTAATAACCTATGCAATAATTGTGAATAAGTGGACTTATACAATTGTGCATGTCATGTTCACTCTAGCAGAAATTCCCCAGAGCAGCCATGCAGACATACTGGTACATGTGCATTTTCATAAACAAACAGTCACGCGACACACACACAGTGAAGGAATCGCTTTTCAAATACATGTATACTTGCACACCGAGTGCTGAAGCGCAGCATATATGGGCGCAATCCAATTTGAATACACACCGACACACACAAACACACCACACACTCTCCCCGCCCCCACACACGGAAGCATTACTGCAGTGGATGCAGTCTTTAACTCACGTTGGAGTCAAGCAGGTCGATGCTGTCCAGGCTCTTGCTGCGGTGGATTCGGCCCTTGATTCTGCGCAGGGATGGTTTGCCGTGGCCCGATCCCTCAGATTCCTCAAGCATAGAGATGGATGATTCTGGGTCGGCAATGAAACCGTGGATCTTGGGATAATAGCTACGAAAGTGACAGGCAGCGTGCGTTAGAATGTGGTGTAAATTGAATCCCCATTAAACAAATGAGCTCAACCAACGTTAGTGAAATGGAGTGAAAGAGGTTTAAACTGCTTACACTGCAACCCCGTATTTGTCTTTGTCGTGTTTGGGGAAGACCCTGAGATTGAAACACAAGAGAAAGAGAGAAACACTTTAGAAAATGGAGACACACATAAAGGATAGTCCACACAAAATTGACCACTCTGTCATCAAGAAAAATATTTTGAAGAATGATTTAACTCTTTGTCATTGACTTTCATTTTAAGGACATATTTTACATTTTCATATTAGTCATATTTTTAAGCTTTGGTATGATATGGTAAATGAGGACAGAATTCTCATTTTGGGGGAAAAAAATATTTTTTAAATATTATACATTTCTGTTTGATGACAAAAGTGGTGTAGAAATGACACATTTCACCTTAAAATACGTAAGTGAAGAATTTACATGAACTGTCATAAAACTACATAAAGATGTAAGATGTACATCTACATGTAAGATGCGGAAGATGTAAGTCATACTGTAGGAGAAGAATGGTTAAGTGAATGATGTTATTTTTTTTCTTTTGTTTCCACTGATGTCACTTGGACTGTTTCACCATGTTTTTGCTATGTTTCTGGATCTGGGATCATTTTAGTTGTGTTGCTGTCTATGGAGGGTCAGATGGCTCTCTGATATCAACAAAAATATCTTCATTTGTGTTCTGAAGATGAACGAAGGTCTTATGGGTATTAAGACCCATATATTTTCATTTTGGGTGGAGTATCCCTTTAAAAAAAAAAAGTCATTTTTGAGAGGGTTTTGTAAATTCCAAGTAATATGTCATGTTTAGTTGAAATTTGACCGTCTCTGTTAGCCCTTAAAATATAATTAAAATTAAAAAACAAAAACAGAAACATTAAAGTATAAATAAATAAATAAGGCTTTTATTTTGCCTACTAGGTTTTGCTGTTCTGAAGGAAACCAAAAATGACTGGGAGAGTGGGAAATGTTGCCATGCTACAGTGCATGTGCCAAGAAGATTTACATTTTACTGACTGGGGATCCATTTTTAATCAATAAATCAGTTTAGTCAACATTAAAATGACGTTGGTAAGTCTTTTCACTAGCGTAATATGACATATTTCAAAGCAAAGCAGGATATTCATTGAGAAAAATGCTATCGTGGCACATATCCATCATCATTCATCAGTAATAGACAGAAATCACCCACATTAATTCACCAAAAAAGTAAAGGCCAGGCTCAGATAATATTTCATAATCATGTCTTTAGCTAACAACCTAAAAAGACAAAATGCAGTGGTGTCTATAAACAAAATAAAATGATTGTTTCATGATACCACCCACATTTTATATTTAAGTCATTTAATGTATTCCCACTCATCAATTATTAGAGTCACATCTGCTCTGTGTAAACCCTAAAGTATCTTTCATCCAGAGGATATGTACTGTATATATAATTAATCAAGTTTTATATGATCTTGACATTCACTACAGTTATGTTTAAGGACAGAAAAGCATGGCACCAAAAGGAAACAAACATAATAGAATAGACAAAATTGCAAAGCATTCTATTAATAATGTACACTAAATGCATAATATGGGAATCTATTTTATTGAAAACTGCAAAAAATGGCTTCAATAGTTTAAAAAAAGGTGTTAGGTGTTTCTACATAAAATGTAAAATAAATACCAGTATGGTATTATGATAAAAGGAGAAACCTGACCTTGCAGAGGTTAGGAAGAGGTTATATAATACACCTGGAGCACATGGTTTACAGTAGCTGTGGTCGGATGTAAGACAGTTCCTGTACAGTAGAAGAGGCCAATTGAATGCCTTGTACCATAACCACTCGCATCATGTTTGTGAAGAGGATTTGTTGGAAACCCCTGCAAAACGAAATTCAATACGGCAAATCTTCTGTTTCAATGCGCTGACTGGGGCATCAATGAATGGGAGACCTCATTTCCATATTAAGTGGTAGATTAAGGAAGCCTCCTTGGCTGTTGCTAGCTTCTGGTTTCGAAGAATACCATAAAATGAACAAGAATCGAAGAAGCGTCCAAAATGCCTCAGCTGGATTGTAAGTTAAAGTGTTAAACGAGACCAAAAGAGAATGTTGACTAAAGAGAGGACAAAGACATTAGCGTGACAATAAGGTTGATGTTGGCCTGAGGAAACCAATGGCGGTCTCACCTTCAGTTAACCTCAAATACATGTAAATCATCTGGGATTGAGTTCAAGGACAAATGTTCTGCTGCATGCGCATGTGTTTAAAACTAGAAAGGATGCACAAATGTGTACCATAAGACTAAGTATGCAAAGCTAACCGTTAGAATTTCAGTCTACCTAAAATACAGTATGCTATTTGGAAATATGTACACCTTGGTACATACTACTCTTTCTTCACTCACAAGCACATGACATTTTGACAGTGGAAATTAGCTGATAGCACCAGAAAAACCGTATAAAAACAGTACGACTATCTTGAGCTGTGACGTGAAACGAAATATTTTATTATATTTTAAATGACCATCACGACTGAGAATATTTTGTGTTTAGCACTGATGATGCTGACACTGGCTGCGTGCGACGCTTTCCTGCCTATGATATCCAAGCATAACCCATCTGGTTGTATATTAGCCTCACTCACTCCAAGTGGGATTCGAACTGGTGTTTTGAGCATTGGATGCGGGCAATATAACAAAGACGCTAAAGCTTGCAGTCACTAGTATGATCAGGGAAGCAAGGTTTACCTGTACAACGTTTAAAAGCTGGCCTTTGTTACACTCATCCCCCAAAACCTCACTCCCATCCGGGTCACGGCACCAACACAACCCCTACTGTTGTACTTCCCTCATTCACTCTGAGCAGGATTCAAACCTGCATTTCTGGCATGCAGCCTTTATTGTCAGTTGTTAGTGCACCTCTTGGGATCAGAGAAGTGAGGTTAAACCCACACAGTTTTAACCAGCTGGCCTCCATTGCACTCACCTCCCTAAACCTCACTCCAATCTGGGGCATGTTAAGCAGCCCTTTAGAAGTCTGTCTGAAATCAATTTGGGAAGGTACGTTTATGGACAAATGCTGTCTTCGAAGTCACTGTCTATTAGGCCATCAAAACAAACAAAAGCCTACAAAAACTCTATAATCAACTTGGGTAATCTGTTCATTCCTGACTTCTTCATATGTGCCTCATAAAGCTATCAGGCACAATTAGATATAGAAGCAAAGGATACCGCTTGATCAGCAAGTCGATATCCACGTTAACATTGACCCTACGGTCAGTAAAAAAGATTTAGGCACAAATACACAATGCTGACCACTATGCTGCCATCCATGACTGCCATCAACATTATCTTTGCTGCCATTATTACAAACGTTAATATGATTTCTCTTTGGCCAGCACAGAATGGCCTAAGGGCACCACAGTGAGAGCCAGGAACAAATGTAGTCGTGTGTGTTCAGCCCAGGCTGAACGTGAAATTTCTACTAGAGAGGGTTTTCTATTAGCAGCCTTTTGCTTTACGACCGTCAACCGCTAATGAAGTAAATAATCACTCTGAATGGGGATGAAAGTAGAAGGCAAAGACGTTTATTTGGCTTGATGAAGGAGAGCTACTTACAGAGAGTCTCAATCAGCGCTCTACTTGTCTACTGGAAAGGAGGGGTTAAAACTGTGCAGGGAAACCCAGAGATTAGCATGAAACGTGACCTAGACGCTTCTTCTGAACTCTGTGGCCCCCGTCAGTCAAACGCACACCCGGCTCACGTTTTAAAGAGTGTGTAAATGCTAAAAAAACACGTGTAAAGAGCCCTCAGGGTGGGCAACTGCCGCCTATTTTATTACGCCAGGTTAAAGCTAAGCTCTGGAATAGTTTGTACGACTGCGGGGGAAGAAGACCATCTGCTGTGTTTCCAGGACTGGGAACAGACTTTGCTCTCAGAACTTCTCTTTTTCCCCTCATCACAGTCGAAACTGAGGGTTTAGAAACAGCATTTCTGTTAAATCACTGGTAATGAACGCTAAAGGTGTCTAGAAAAATGAAGAGCTCTGAAGGACTGTTTGTCTTCATGGCTGTAAAGGCATTTGACATGACAGGACAGGGTTGAGACAGGGTTTATTAGAGTCACGTCCCACAGAGTCTCACTAGATATGTTTCATATTTGAGTCAAATGTTTGATATCACATACAGGGGCATAAAACGAAGCATGTTGCCTGTCCATTATTGTCCACAAGGGCCCTTTTCAGCAATCTTCACTTGCCTCATGGGAACTCACTAGGTATCTCCACTAGGTTTCTCCTTTTACCTCTTTTCCTGGATTGATCCGGAAGTCCTCTGGGTGAAAGTGGACAGATATTTAACCACAGGCCAGGAGGCTCACCTAGGAACAAATCGAATGTAGGAACTCTCAAAAACGAGAAATTATTAAATATCCTCTGGTCAGATTTCAGAATGTCTACTACTGTAAAATTTTCCTTCATTAAAGTACGCAAAATATGATATCCGTAATTTGCCCAGCAAAATAAAGACTGCCAAGAACATAGCTAGGTAACATTGAACCCCCCAAAAAATCAAAGGAACAATAAACGCAAAGCCTTTTTTTTTAAAGCACCATTTTAATGTATTGCATTGCGACATTATTTGTAAGTAAATTAAGCACATGTTCTTCCCCAGTATCCATTATCTTAAGGGGGAAAATAATTTTCATTATTATAACGCAAAAGCAAATAAACAAACCTATTGCATGACAGTATTTTTATAGTAAGTAGGAAACATGTGATATTCTCTGTTGTTGCACTCTCAAGAACAAGGGTTACATTTAACCCCAAAATCAAAAGAAACAAGGATTTGAAGACATTCACAGTTATCTCACATGAAAATAGAAATGAGGCCTATTTTCCATTTTTCCCTCCCCAGCTCTCATTACCATAATTGCAAGCAAAATTCCAATCATTCTAATTATCATATTGTAAAAAACGAAAAGCCCCTTGTGTGTTATGTAAATTCATTAAATGACTAATTTTATCTGATTAGTAAAACATACATACAATGATTAAAGGAATAGGTCACAAAAAAAGAAAAAAAGAAAAAAAAATTCCTAGCAGGCCATTTAAAATGGGGTTTTCATGAAAATTTTGCTAACCACTGAATCATCTGCAATGAATTCAAACTGCTTATAAATACATCATAATAATCCACACCATGCCAGTACAGTCCATCAATTAATGTCTTGTGATGTGACAAGCTGTACATTTTTAAAAATATGAATCCATAATAACATTTCCTCCATGTCTATCCTCGATTTTCCTCTCATGGTAATCTATACAACAAATATGATCAGAACTGTTTCCGACTGTTACCATTGCTTGATCCGTTCATATTTCTCTCCTGATTCAGATGAGACAGTATTAAGGACAGAGAATGCAAATTCTATCCTGAAGTGATGATTTTATATTAATCTTGATGGATTACGAAGAGCAAGTGATGTAATGCTACAGTTCTTTTATATATTTATTATCTTTTGAAATTGGAGTGCAATGTGACCCGGACATGTTCTTGACTTATTGTTGTTTTAATTTACTGTGATCCTACTTTTGTTTACATGTGCCGCAAATTCCTCCACAGCTGTGAGAACGCTCCTGTAAACAGCAGCGATGTCATGTTTCAAAAGCCATGAATAATTAATCGTTACTCAAACGAGCTGAGCACCACCATCCAAACATTGCTTCGCAAAGGACGTCTCTCAGGGTTTAAGGTGCCTCGTCATCATTTCGGATTTATGTGGATTTGGCAAGTTTTCTAGTTATTTGGAGTACTCATCTCGATGGTAAATTACCTCCGCTTGCTTTGATGTTGTAGCACACGTGGCCCTTGATAGTACAGAACACCCCGGCATTGGTTCTCCTTTAAGGGTCAACTATTGCGCTACTGCTGACAAGAAGCAAAATAAGCTGACCTCCGTTTAAGGGGAAAACCGTATAAAATAAAGCTAACTGGCTGCTACGAGAGCCCGAGGTGCTTTTAATGACAATGAAAACAAGATGAAAAATCTGGGTACTCGCAACTTGCTCCTAATTAGTTACAAATGAATTACCCAGCATGCAACACTCAAATTAGCAGCCTTTACTGACCCCAAGGGGCATAAAATGCCTACGGCTGTTGAATCATTACAGGCCGACCATCTGCAAACAGAACTTTTCTTATAAAAAACACTTTAAGGACAACATCTGACAATTTTAGTTTTTTCCCCCCAATGCAATTACAGCAACAAAGGCCTGGCGTTTGTTATGCTAATTGCACATTTTTTCATCATTAGACTATTTTTGATCTTGCACGGTTTCCTTTGATTCTACAGCTTGTAATTTCAACAGCATAAGAGCAATCTTTTTGCCCTATTAACCTCATAGTACCAGTCGATTATGAGGTGAGGTTTGGACCGAGGTGAGGTCAGTCCCAACGACAAATCAACATTTCTCAATCTTAAGTAGATGTTTTATACAAGCTTCATTATAATATGCCCTGAAGGCCACAATAATAACAAAAAGGAGTATGACACGTGGAATATGGTAATTATGAGAATGAAATGTGATTGTATCCAGCCCCAACAAGGAGAAAAACATTGTGGTCTAAAGATAACCACTGATAAAGGGGTTGAGGTAAATGAAAGAGGTTAACGAATATATCTAATCAATAACCAAGAAGGTCCGAGTCCGATTGAAACCTATTGAGACGAACCGTTTTGTACGTGTTGACCCTGTGAAAACGGAAAAAGGTGACATTCACGCTTATCTCACACGAAAATGGAGATAGCGGCCAATACAAGTTAATTAACGTCTGTGTCATCTATTCAACTCGAAGTGTAATCCGTAAGTCATTACAGAACCACAGAAGAAGTGGCGCTGGAGGAGTGACCATTATGAATGGAAATGAATGAGAAACTTGCACAAAAAACAAACACACACACACACACACACACACACACACACATAGTGACAATGAAAGAGGCACACACTCACACACACACAAATCAATGCAAAGAAACACGTCCATGCCTTAACTTTTTATTTCATTTTTAAAAATTGCACATAGTAGACATACACAGGAATGATGTGACATGCTTGGGTTTGTAGTTGAGTGAATTATGAATGAAATGACACACGGTAAAGAGCTTTATGCACACTCAAACTTTGCTCACACCGCCGCGGATGAGACTGAAAAAGAGACATTCACATAAATAAAAAAGTAACACATACACTAGGATAGGCTTTCTTCCCAGCAAGCTGCAGTGCCGAATAGCCCCTCACACATCCATATATATAAATACTCACCACATATGTTTTCTGGGAGGCAGGCTACGCTCTCTGTTGTAGGCAGTCACCCCTAGAGCCAGCTGCATTACAGTAATGTATTTCTGGTAATTCACCATGGTACTGTTCACCGCTTTTTTTAAACACAAAAATCCGCACCAGAAGCGCAGGTACTACTAAGGATAACAATTTATTCTCTCCTCTTTCTCCTCCTACTCCCTGGCATCGGCTTCAACTGCGTCTTCCTTGTTGAACATCACAGCGCCATTTCTAGCAGCAGCGGTAGCAGCACTGACAGGGAAAAAACTCCCCGCGAGGGAGCACGCCGCTGCCACCCATCACCACAATGACAGTCTGCTCGTATTACCTCTAAGAACGGAAAGCGCGCCAATCCATTCGTTATTAGTCACGAGATGGGCATTCTTTTCCCGCCACTCGCGCGTGCTGCCACTTTGCTTAGAACGCTCGCTCGCTCGCTCTCTCTTTCTCTCTCTCTCTCTCTCTCTCTCTCTCACGCGCTGCAGCGTCCACGCGTCCGTGCGTGAGGTAGCTAGGGGAATCGGTGTAGGTGTGTGTGTGGAGCTGGAGGGGGTGGTTTAAAGGGACAGCCCACCCAAAAAATTTTACTCTGTCACAATTTAATCAGGCTCGTTTCCGCCACAGAATAAAAACTATTGGTTTTTGTCTCACAATTTGAAATTCCAGGGGGGGAAAAACCTAAACACATATCAAGATTAACACTGTGTCCTAACTACACGTGACATGACAAGACAACAAACAATTGGTTTACTTAACAAAAATTAAGCTTTGATGTAGTTTATATCGTAATGGAACATGATATTTACTTAAAGGTGCCATAGAATGCATTGAGAGAATATTTTTAATTGTTCTCTGATATGTACATAGAAGGTGGGAAAATGCCCAGAAAAGGTTTTACAGGTCCATTTACAACCCTAGAATTTGACCCTAGAATGAAACAGTCTGTTTTTGC
>JAUCMU010045015.1:0-16169 GCA_032275025.1 Enteromius treurensis | reverse complement strand
CCACATCATGATGCTGCCACCACAATGCTTCACTGTTGGGAATGTATCGGACATGTGATGAGCAATGCCTGGTTTTCTCCGGTCAAAAAGTTTAATCTTGGTCTCATCAGACCAGAGAATGTTATTTCTCACCATCTTGGAGTCCTTCAGGTGTTTTTTTTTAGCAAACTCCATGCAGGCTTTCATGTGTCTTACATTGAGGAGAGGCTTCCGTCGGGTTACTCTGCCATAAAGCCCCGACTGGTGGAGGTCTGCAGTGATGTTTGACTTTCTTCAACTTTCTCCCATCTCCCGACTGCATCTCTGGAGCTCAGCCACAGTGATATTTGGGTTCTTCTTTGTCTCTCTCGCCAAGGCTCTTCACCCCCGATAGCTCAGTTTGGTCAGACGGCCAGCTCTAGGAAGGGTTCTGATCGTCCCAAACGTCTTCCATTTAAGGATTATGCAGGCCACTGTGTTCTTAGGAACCTTAAGTTCAACAGAATCTTTTTGTAACCTTGGCCTCTGTGCCTTGCCACAATTCTCTCACAAAGCTCTTCAGGGAGTTCCTTTGACCTCATGATTCTCATTTGCTCTGACATTATTCTGCAAAAATGTCAACAATTCAGTTTTTTTGTCAATATGGGGGGCTGTGTGTACATTAATGAGGAAAAAAATGAACTTAAATGATTTAAAAAAAAAGGCTGCAATATAACAAAGAATGAAAAATTTAAGGAGGTCTAAATACTTTCCGTACTCACTGTGTGTATGTAAATGTGTATATATATAACAATCTCTAGTGTAAAATGTAGAAAACAAGAAAGAGGAATGGTTTGTAGTGTATGGTTTATTCAAATGTTAAAAATATAATCCAGTCGACACAATCAGATGTTCATACAGTGATGCAGACAAAACAATCAGTAATGTTTACTATTTACTACTATTGTAACATTTTGTGATAATTGATTTGCATAAATACATCAAATATAAATTATCACATTTGTATATATATGTCACTTTGTAACATTAGCAGTAGTTTTTATTAGAATACATTTTTGGCTTATTTGTTTAATTTATTTATACAAATCTATTATTTATATTTTGTCTATCTGTATTTAGATATTCATTTCATTGTATATATAATTTACTATTTAAGTTATATTAAATCAATATCATTATAAATTAAAATATTTAATGTAATGTTTGTGTTTCTATTTATAAGAATACAGCTATATTAAATATAATTTCCCTCTTAACTGTGAAGTACAATCAATGTACACTTGTACTCTATGTACAGTATTTGCATGCTGTAGATTCCAAGTGTTCCTTACAGTAAGACGAATAATGATGTCCACTTTGTGTGATTGTAACATATCTGTAGAAACGTGAGTTGAGAAGACTGCTCCTAATTGTTGGTGGTCTGTGTCCACAGAACTCTTGAGTACCACAGATTAAAAAATCAAGAAATGGACCCGAAAGTATGTGTTCTGTTTGCCATAACTGCAGTTAGAGCGAATGAGGCAGGGTAAAAGTGAAACAAAGCAGCTCTTACCCACAGTGTACTACCCACAGGGCTCCGAGCTACCCATGTGCCCCAAGGGAGATACTGCCGCCAGCAGCTTTTTTAGGCCTCCTGCGTCATGCCCCACCTCTAACTTCATGAATCTTTCATAACGCTGCTTTATCTGCAAAACCGAATGACCGAGCGCATGCATGCAGGCACACTGATTCAAACAGCAGACAGGAACACATAACGTACATAAAGATCTGTGTCATGGAATGTGTGGGGACTAACATCATACATGGACCCACAACAGTCAAGGCTTAGCTCTGTTTACTGAGAACTGATCCCTTAAAGCACACGATTAGGGAAAGTTAAGCAGACATTTGTCAGCAACTATGGCATTTAGGCTGAGATTTACCTTGCTATTTTTACCTCACAGAAAGAGCAATCCAGTCGAATGCAAAAAGCATATTTTTTGTTATTATATTGAAACAAGGTTGTTTAGTATTGCAGAAAAGAAAATGATTGTTGATCTTAAAATGATAGATATGCCACTTTTCTTTTTAGATTCTGGCGTAAAGTTCAGTTAAAGTAGAGGTGAGAAGGAAATGTAGTTTTCGTTCATAGCAGTTTCCTTGCTGATGGTTTTTCAGATAGAGATTATGACTAGTCCCGGGCTAAATTACACTGTCAGTGGTGATTTCCTATTGAATATACAATTTTTTTTTTGTAAGTATGATACTAGATTTAGCCTTTTTTTAAGGAAACCAGCCCTTTAATCTGTGAGGAAACCTGCAGGAAGGATGTCAAGTTATTGAGTAGTAAAATAAAACTTTGCTTTGAGATGGATGTTGTATTCACTCTCATATTCTCAGAGGTGCATATACTCACAGGTACACCAAAGAATGTTTGCATAGAGTAAACATCTGCTGTTTGTCTTCTGGATGTAGAAGGTCCAGTCTCTCCAGAGAAGAAATAAACCGGAATATCCTCTCAAATTTGTCAAGTAAATCGTGATAATATCGCCGAATCAATCTCACCCAGGAAGTGCTTTAATGCCACGTTTATGTCGAGAGCAGGTTGAGTTCACATGTCTTTAATAGCTGAAATATATGCAGCGCCTTTGATTGTGCAGATTGTATTATAGTGATTCAAATGCACACACGTTTGCTCGGCCCATGCATTCCGTAATTGCTTATGCCGCTGTTCAGTTGCTGTCATTTTCATTCAGTGTAAATTGCAGTATGCTGAGCCCACAAAGAGAGTCACAGCCAGGCCTGTTTTTCAGCACCGGGATGCAAAACAAATGATGTTTTCATCAGGAGACTAGCCGGGAATTTGATCAGCGGCGCTAGCTACTGCTCCAGGCGGCTCAGCGGCCAGATGTAACATGGTTAGGACGTACCTGAAGGACCCTGATTAACAGCCTATAAAGCTTCCCGGCCCCAAATTAAAACCCAGAAATCAGTAAACACATACTATATTATTATAATATTCTAAAATGCCAGAACAATCCGGGGTGGTCCATGACCGAGCGAGTCATAGAAAGTCGTAGTGTTCTGTGAACGTTTACATGTTGTGATATGAGCGGAATCTCAGCAGGAATCTGGTAGACTATATCTTTCATCCTCCATATCAACCCTAATCTCGGGATGTGCTTTTTACAGTTGACTTTCAACTAAATCTAATTTCATGTGATTTCAGGAACAATGGATTTTTGGTAATCTGTAGAATCTCTAACAAAAAAGGTTTGCATTTAAACATCAGTGAGTTATTAATTTATCCCTCACAGTCAAACTGAGTAATTGAGAGAACATCCCCTGATTTAATAAAAGATTAACATTACATTAATTAAACCAGCAAATGACATCCATTACGTCGCAGGTTTTTACAGACTACTGAGTAGTTTGTGGAAGGCATCACTCCAGTTAACAGATGAATTTTAATGTACGCCTTAACGTGGAAACACCCATGTATGATATGGAACGGGACGTAAATATCAGTAATTGAAATCCTGTGGCAGAACTCTGCCTGATTCGTTATCCCATGTTAACGTGTGATGGGCTTTCTGTGTTGTCAAACTGTTGGTCCCTTGAGATCGCTAGCGTTTGAAACCGTTGAATTGAACATTGAATAAACATTGGTTGGGGAGAGACAAATGAGGAGTGTGGGAAAGAGAGAGTGAGGGGAAAAAAATTGATGCACGCACGAAAGACACAGGATAAGTTTTCTAATATAATGAGGCATCAGGACGAGGCTTTTTCGAAATTAATCAGCTAGCAAAGAAGGTGCCATTAAAACACTGAGAGAGGAGACTGAATGCTTCTCTTCTGACAAATGTGTAATTAAGAATGATTTCATACTCTCTGTATTCACACATTCATCGAGAGGAAGACAAAGAATGTTCATCTGCTCTGCAGTTTGATGAGGCAGTTTTTAATTACACCCCCATTACAATGACACCATTTTGTCATTTGTGGGTGAAGTTTTAAAACCACGCTCCTTCTTTTCATAATGTTTTAAAAAAAAGATTTAAGCATTTTTGCTTTAAGGATCCGATCAAAGTTCAGATGCTTCGTTATGTCCAAAACTAGCACCACCACATGTTCTAGAAACAATGTATACATGTATATTCTTTACAAAGCTACATCTAAAATTTAGGGTTTTAATTATCGGAAATGGAAATGATAGCTAGCTTCTAAATAATTGTGTGTACGAATATTTAATATGTTCATTTCATAAACACACTTTTGCAGGAAAGCAATAGAATAAGATGCAAATCTACTGATTTTTTTTTGTAATTTGTAAACTTAGGCTTATTGATGTTCCTTGCAATTTTGACAATCTCTTCTCTGTTAGATAAGCTAAGTTTAAATTTAAAAAATATTGTAACCGCATCAAGTATGCAAGAGACTACAATGTTGAAGTTTTACGTTGCTGCTGTTTTCCTAATCAGAGTTCATTACAGTATATATTCATTATATACGAATCGCTAATAAAAAAAAATAGCAAAGAAATGAGCACTGTTTGGCCTCCATTTCGAGTCCGGTTATTGAGCAACGGGGTACACAATAACCCATATTAGGTTGTACTCATTCTTAGAAATAAATAAACAAACAAGCAAAAATAGGTACTGCTATGTTTATTTTCAAAACACGTTTATTACATTGAATGCATACAGACGAATGTAGAAAATCACTTCAGATGCAGGCTGATATTGTCTTCACATAATAAAAAGAAAATACAGTTTATGTAACCGAATTTGAAATGAAATTGAAAGACAGTCAGCTAGCAATACTGCTTGCACAGATAGGAAAAAAGGCTATTTTTAGTTTTTTTTTTTTTTTTTTTTTTGTCTCAAGAGGACGTAATGCAGAGCTAAGCTTTAGGACATAATGGAAGTGGTCAAACCATCATAACTTATTGCCATTAATTCAAACTGTTCCACAGACAGCACCTAAGTGAATTTCCTGGCTTAGTAACTGCAGGTCACCTTGTTATAAGGAAATGGCTGTAATTTTTCTCACATGCACACATAGAGATTGTGAGAATGTGATGGAGCGTACATGTGGAGGCATATATTTATTTGTGTGTGTGCTTGAACATATAGCTGTCATAGGTGATATAACTTGTATTAACCTGTGCCTGTGTGTTTAAGACTCTGGGTATATGTGAGGGCAGCTTCTTTCTTAACGCTTTAAATGGCTTTTTTAATGCTATGGACCTTATACTGGACCAAAGCTCTAAATCAGGTTCATAAAAGCACCTTAAAAGCGTGGATGTATGAGCGCACACTAACCTCTCGTGCTTTTTCATGATAATTTGCAGGAGACAAAATTTAATTGGCACACTTTAAATTTTGTTGGAATTTTAACGAGACAAAGCTCTTAATGGTTATCAGTCAAATGCTTTATGAAAAAAAATTAAATGACTTTCTTTATAATAACTTCTTTGTTTACATGCCCCATTTGACTTCAAGTATTGTAGTTTTCATCTGCACGTAATTTAAGATTAGAATATTTCTGCAGCTGTAGACCACATAATAGTTATACAAAACAAAACTTGATTATATCAGACTATATATTGACTATAAAGTGTCATGCATGAAGATGTATAAGATCAGGAGATGCTGGAGGTGGAGTCTGAAACCGCTTTTTGCCCATCAGGATGAGGATGTTTACTCTTTCTGATTACTTTTGTGATGGGATACTTTCTTCCAATCATTGTTTTGAAATCCAAACACAGCCTGTAATCTCTCTGCAGAAGGATCCTCTCTCTATCACTCCCCATTCTCTCTCTTTTACTCTCTCTGTCCTCATGAATACCATCGCTCAGGCAGTGAGCTGTTGCAGGCACTTTGTTGCTGACCATGGTGCTGAAAGGCCTGCTGCCTTCTATTGCCTGATTGTTCATTTCATGGTTCATATAGCTCACTCGCCATTTGTCAGCCGGCCGTTAGTGCACCTGCTTTTTCTCTTTAACCCCTTCCTTTACAAACCATAACAAATCAAACGCACATTTGTTTCAGCTCATGGCTGACAGCTCGCTGCCAACGCTACTGTTTCAATTAGAGCGGGCAGTGCGAGCGAGACTCGACGCCGGCTCCGCTGCTGCAGTGGGAATAGGTTTTAGTTTGTGTTTGATCTCCTATAATGGGACGGCTTGTTTGGTGAAGGGGGAATTCTGCTCAAACACAACTGGAAAACTCTTACATATGTGGTAGCGTGTTTATGAACTGGTCACGACAGTAACTGCACAGATTGCTGCTGCTACGTAAGAACGGAGAGAAACTGAAGGCTCATGTTTTGAGTTTGAGAACTTTAGATGGAGATGGAATTATCTCATTAGGCTTCTCCAGCACACACAAACATTCCTTTGCTTTCTCATGTCAGTGTCCTTTATATGGAGTGTTGCCTTTCTCAGCTGCAAATTGTCCTTCATGCTGCGCTGAATTTGTGAGCCGTGTGCCAAACGCTAAGTAAATGTGTTTTTCAATCTGCCCCCTCCTCCTCTTCCTCTCCTTTCCTCCCGTCCTGCCATTTCCTCCTTTTAGGATCCTATACCTGTCTGGTTTTATATAATATTGTCTCTCTCTCTCTCCTGTCGTCATCTCTTCACACTCTGTTGTTTTTGGCTGGTCTGGATAGATAGCTCACATCATACACTCATACAAACACACATTGTTTGTCCAGTCACATTTGTTTAAGCATGACCTGTGCTGAGAAAATTATGTTTTTGTTCCTTGCAACAGTAAGAGAGAGAGGTGAATTGAGCTTTGCGTTGTCTGCTCATTTAAATAGAAGTAACATGTCATTATTTTGGTGATACTATGATATTTTTAGAATAATGAGAATTAATAATTTATTAACTTAAAGTCGCCTGCCATTGTATATAATGTACTGGGGTGAGTGAAGACTGACACACTTGGTTTGGCATCAGGCCTTGGTGAGGCATTTATTTTCATTCTGAAAATGACAACGGTCCAGAGAACAAAATGTCTAAAAAAATAAAATAAAAAAAACTCAAATGAGTGGAAATACAGAAATTAAATACAAAATCTGCATAATATTAATTAGACTATTTTTTAGAATTTTCTCTTTGAGTGTGCATTTTTATTAAATGAAATAACAAATATTTAGTGTCCTGTTAGAATAAGTGCAAAAATAAAAATGGTTTGTGGTTTAGAATGTTCTGAATAGGTTTGGGTGTACTTTAATGGTTGTGTCCTCTGTTGCATTGCCTGTGAGTCAAGGGGCAGACATCCCAGCATCCTGGTCTATGAGTTGTGATGTCTGCTTCCAGGGGATTTCCAGTTTTTTATTCTATGCCTGCTCACTTCCATAAGAACCTGTGATGTGCTTTCACAAGAAGAAACTGGTCTTTTGAAAAGAGGTGCCAATTTAAGGAACAGACTGTGATGACGATGGTGGTCATTTTTCAAAAACATGATATAGCGCCCCCCAATATTATATGAACACTTTTGCTCGTCTTCAGTCATACTTAAGATTGTCTGAATTTCGTTTTATTAGATATAAAATCTTAAACCAAGTGACATCTGCACAAGGATGATGCTGACTTTTCTCATGACTAACACGGCTATACATCTTTGTTTCTAATAGATTTATTATTTAATATTTTAAAACTTAAACATTACTTAGTGAAACATTTCAAAGTGCTTGTGCTATATTTCTTAAAATACTTGTTTGGGGGCAACTGTCAGTATACTGTAACGTTATTAGTATAACTATGGTAAATAAAATTACTGCAACACACAAAATACACCTTAAAAGCTTACATTGTTTTGTAAACGTGCTGTTATAATTAATAGTTATGACACAAGCGTTTTCAGTCTGGCACATTTGAACCACATCTCATAACAAAAAAGGAAAGAGAAAATAATATTTGAAAAGACACTGCTCTGGAGAACATTTGTTATAAGCCATTAGATAGAATGCGGCATTTAATTTGTTGACTGCCCCCAGTTGCTTTCACATCGAAATGAAGATTGAGAAACACTTTGTTGCTGCTGAAGAACACACACATGTGCACGCACACACACAAAAATGCACTATATCGTGCACAACGAGCACTGTTAAAAGGGAACTTCATTAGGTATGAAAAACAGTTTCTCTTTTGGTTCTCCTCCATTGCTTTTGGAGGCCGTTGGAATGGAAAATCCCTGATGACCAGGTAAGGAGTCTTCTCCCTGAAAAGTGCCATTATCCAGATGGTGCCATTAACAATTAGGCTGCAACGTTTTCTCTTTTATAATTGACTCCATAGGCTATTAGGCAGGTTGGCATCAGGTTCGGTCTGCCTGAAACTTGTCCAGATGTTGTGGCACAGACAGGGGTGACTGGATAGGAGATTTTTAAAGAGGGAGAGATAGCGCAGGAGAGAGTGTGTGCGCTCATGGCTGGGGTGTTGTACAGATGGACAGTGGCGGTGGGTGGTGGTGGGAAGTCAGACTCGATTAGATCAATGTCTCTATCACTCCATCTGCACCACGCACCATCCTCTTCTTACCGGAACAGATGAGAAAGTACTCATTCGTTCAGTATGCAGATGCTTAAGGTTGACCCTTTGACTTACGAAACTTCAAAGGTAGAATTACACTTAGCTATCTACATTATCAGTGTTTTTCTGAGGATTTTTGTGCACACTCTATGCCCTATTACACTTATAGTTGTTTCTGCATAGTAAAAAGTATGACAATGAAGGTATCACAAATACAAAGGCATGTAATTTGTAATTGTAATTTATTGTCTTTGTTTCCCTGTACCCAGTCTGTCTTATTAAATGCAGTTTTACAATAGGGATTAAAAAAATGGTCTTGCATAGTTTGACTGCTTGGTTGATCATTATAGGAGTGATCTAGTTTTGTTTCTTGTTAACGGTGTGCAATAGGCCATAGAATAGAAACCTGAGTGATAATACTAAGACTTACTCTTGCTCCATCTGTATTCTATTTGTATACTTGGGATTTCCTGCAAAGCGAGTTTCTTGTTTTGTTTTTTTGTTTCTTCATTTTATATGTGGTTCTCATAAAATTCCAACAATTGTTCTCTCAGAGGCAACAAAGTTTCATTTGAAGGGCATTAAGTCTTATTCAATACTTCACCTTGTAAACAACACCAGAATCTTTTGTGGCTATCATTTTCAGTCTGTCTGCCTTCCCAGAAGCAGGGGATTTTGGTAAAAGGTTCAGCTTTCTCCTGTCTTATGTGTCCAGCAGATCAGAATCAGCAGTGTCTTTATTGCCCGAAAAGAACAAAAATGATATTGATTATTCAATAGGCTGGCCAGCCAGAGAGCCAAGAGTCAGTCTGCTGCATCCATTCACTTTTAGTAAACAAATTAATGGTCCAGGCTCTGTCTTCGCTTAGGCAATGCAGAGCATCCTCACTCGTCTTCACAAAAAAGTTCTCACAACAGATTTTCAGAGCAGAAACAGACTCACAGAATCACATTAGCTAAATATGAGCATGCTATGAAACATATGTTGAAATGAAAGAGCTAATATTTTAGATATTTCATCATGAGTACTCATTCACCAATAATACATTCAATAGTTTTAAACAAAGTACATCAAAAAATTCCATTTCACTACCTGCAGGTTAGATGACAAAGGTGGTGGTTTGACTGATCCATTTATACTCCAGTCTTGTAGCATAGGCACCTCCACGAGACGGCTCGTGCAGTCCATTCAGGGAACCTGTGCTGTGATGAAGGCTCTGGCCTGGGGAAGTGGTAGACAGGCCTTTTAATCTGGGACAGAGGAACACTCGAGGTGATTGATGATTTGGGGGAAGCGCTGGCTGGAGTTCTACCTGAGATGGATCAGTGACTCCAGGCACCAGGCTCAATCCATTTCCATCTCCTCATCATCGCCACTCTTACTGTCAGTCACTTAATCAGGTCAGAATTATGCGGCAGTCGAGGTGGAGCCACAGAGGATGGTAGCCCCATTTATTACACTTCACACTTGTGCAATAAGCATATGGTATGTTTTATGCACTTGTGGGGGATGTTTTTCATTAGACCAGATGTGGTGAGCATGACTGAGCTGTTATTTTCCCATGACCTTGACTTGAAGTTGAAATCACTGCTTGGGACACTGTTGACCTGCCTTGTGAGCGTTTCACAATTTATCTTTCTGTCTGTCTATTGGTCTGCTGGTCTGTCTATATCTATATATAGATACATATAGACCGGTTGGACGGTCTGTTAATTTAACTACCTGTGTTTGTTATCTGTCAGTTTTTAACCTTGTCCTTTTAACTCTCTGTCTGTCATTTTATCTATGTCGTTCTGTTCACTTGTCATTTTTTGTCATCTATGAGATGCACAAGTGTTGATATTTAAGTAAAATGCAAAAAAAAAAAAAAGAAAGTTTGACTCCATGTGAACTAAGTTCAGAACATATTCCTGTAGCAAATATGGTATTGTCTGTTATATTTTTACATGTAGTATTTGATTGCAGACTTCTTTGGATAGGTCGTTGTTGTCAGGTTTCCCTCCAGGTTTACGGATGCATAAGTGTTCCTGTCGGAGTAACTCTGGGCTTTGTCATTATGCTATCAGTGAATGAGACGGAATGAAACAGCACCCTGTTCACTCTAATCAACAGGCTAATCAGTCCAAGCCTCAAGTGTGCTATTGTCACTCAGAAATTGGCCAAAGTCAAGAGGGATTTTCCTGTTGAAGCTTTTCTCTATTCATGAGGCATCCAATCGAAATAATAATAAAAAACTCTTTTAATCTGTGTGCATTATTTGACAGCCAGTTTGGAAGTACTCTGATTTTTACTAATTCTTCGTCATTCTTTCAAACTCTTCAGTTTAAAACAAGGCCTCTCGGCGCTACAGGGAATACGAGCCATTTCATCAGCACTCCAGGCTCCGCCACAACAAACTCCCTGAAAAGACGCCAGTCATTGCTGGAGGTCAAATTAGGGACCGTCGAAGAATTCATTGCAGTTGTCTTTCTTTCCTGGAGTGTTCCAAGTCTTGTTCCAGATTTCAAACAATTATGAATAGACATATTCAACACAGGATTGTGTTGAATACAGAGCAGAATTAGAGCATCTAGCAGCATGGGCTCCCTGAGCTGGGTAACCTGATAGTTTTCCCACTTATAATTAACAGTGTTGTGGTGTGGTTCTGCCCCCGCCATGCTGACAGCTGCGTACGACTTTGCCTTCACACAAATTACCGTGAGATCAACACGTTGTCAGTTTTTCTATGCTCACCGTACTTTCCACCTAACAGAGTTCTCTCCCTTTTAAATTTTTTCATTTCTCACACAGCGTTAGCGTCGGATCTGGCTGTAAAGATTTAGAGCGTTGATTTCAGACCCCTAATCATATGTGCTATAGGGGAGGAGGAACTGATTTGGGGACAGAACATCGCCTTAGCCCTGATGGAATGGTTTGAAGGAAGTTGCTGAAATTCATTGGGGTCCGCAGTGAGGCAGAAGCCATTCCACCCGGTACTTACGGTAGCAAAGCCATTTCCCATAATGTTGTTTCTTTCTGTTTTTTGGCGACAACAATTGTACTTAAACCCAGTGGCTTCAGTGTGCTGCCATTTTTCATTCCCAATCCATTCCTCCGCACAGGACCCGCTGGAAATTCCTCTCCGCCTCCACAGTAAGCCTGTTTTGTTGGACACATTGCATCTTCCCTTCTAACCTGTTCTTCTTGTGTAATTATTAATGTGAGTTAAATGGAGTATAAACAGAAAATGTTAAGATGTGTATATGAGAAATTCAGCACTTATTCCAAGTCACTAAGACATGTCATCTTTTCCCAAAAGGTCAGATTTAATTCTTTCTATTGAAGCACAAGATGCACTTTGCACAAGGTGCAATTTGTGAAATCATTAAAACAAGTATTTGTACACATATATTATAATATAATATTTATGTTACTTATAGTATAATAGTATTTATTAGTATAATACTTAGGGCAAAACTGTAAAGCATTTTCCATAGTACTCTCAAACTTTTCAAATCATATCTATCTCTGACAGCATTTTTTATTTTAAATATGATATCATTTAAATGTATTATTACTGTATTAATCATGACTTTATTTTACACATATTAATTACAATTATTATGCATTCATTTACATGCATAAATGAAGCATACAGATTTAGAAGTGTGATCTAGAAACACACATATTTGCATTTTGACATGATTTACATCAAATAAGTGTTTTGTAAACATCTGTATAGTAAAACCTCCCTCTGTGTCTGCTGCCATACTTCATAAGTTCTCTCTTCTCTCAGTTGACCTTCTAACTCCTCATCCCTGCAGAAACTAGTTCTTTCTATCTTTATCTCCTCTTTGTCTCTTTCTCTCCCTCATGTTCTCGTTCTCCTCTTCTCTAATCTCTCTCCCATTCCCCCGTCTGCGCTCAGAGACTGTGTGTGCGTGTGATTTATCAGTGATTTCTCTCTCTCTCTCTCCGACAGGTAGGGCTGCTGCTGGGATATATTTTAATTACAGATTTAGTCAGAAGTAATTAAGCTTTTATATCAGAAGGGACAGCTCAATACTCCCCTCTATTCTATACAACAATAGATCTGTACACACACACACACATGCACACACACACTGAAGGCTACCGATACAGTTTAGGCACAAACTTGCAAGGCTGTTTTGCTTTCTTTGGACGTTTATCTGAAGTCTGGCAAATGTTTCACCTCATTTAGTTTCTGCAGCTCTCTGGAACAAAATGCTTTTCTTGATTCCTGTGAACTTTACTTTTTCAAGGACAGAGACTTAATAATAAGGACAGGTGATATTTGATTCTACTGAAAACAGATGGCTTTTATGCATCAACACTTTTCATACAGATTATTTTTAAAATGCTATTTTTATGTTTTGCCAGTTGTGGTTAGTAGAGAAGACGCTTCCAAAGAGAGGACATTATTTGTTAAAAGTTTGGGGATGAAATCAATGATGCAGATTTAAATCTATATATCTATTTATTTATTTTTTTTTTTCAAAATTGTTAATATATCTAATATAATTCTTCTTGGACAACAACCACATGCAGTGCAAAACATTACTGATTGTAAGATGTAGTGAAAAGGCAGAAATGATCCTTTAGCTGGCCAGAAAGCAGCTTGTTCTTATTGTAGAGTTTTGCAATAAGTGGTACATCTGTATGGAACCTCTGTTTCACAGAGTGTGAATGTAGCTCATATCCTCTAGATGTTGTCCTGTGCATGAGCTGCTTTTCATTGAGTTGGAAAGTTGAAGGCAGCAGCAATAACATCTCACCCCTCGCTGAGTGACAGAGCTCTGCCTGTGGATGTGCTCTTGTTAAGCAGCGATTGTGAAGTCTATGTTCTTTTTATGGCATCTACAGCCCATTCATAGATGTAAGGGAGTCCATAAGCTTGTTAAAAGAGACGGACACACCGAGGAGAGCGATGCAGGAAAAATGATGGCCGTGTATATGTGTGACACAGATGGAATGACTTCTCTGGGATTACAGTGTGGCTGGGGGAGCAGAGAGGTGGTAATTGCATTTTAATTACAGTGTTGATGGTTTTGTGCCGTGCCAGATGGAAGCTTCTTTACAGATACACACAAAATAAATCAGCCCTGTGCTGCAGCCCTCCCCTTTCACCTCAACCACGGTATTCTCTTTCTCCGTCATTCAGTCTCTTATTTCTTTACACTCAGCCTCTATCTTTTTATGTCTGTGTCTCCACATATACAGTATATTTGTTACAGCTGTTTATATTTTCTCTCTCTCATTTTGTTTCCTTTTCTCTCTCTTTTTTTTTTTTTTAACTCTGGTGATTTCTTTGCCACCAGCATGCTTTTAAAATCCCTCCCAAACTGTGCTCACATTCATTCACACATGATACCAACGATAAAGAACGTGTTTGGATCTCATAGTGTTTCCTGCCAAATTTAACTAGACTAGTGTATGGTTTCATCTTGAGAGTTCCTGAGCCATTCCAAACTTGAATTTAATAAGTTGCCTAATTTATTAGATTTTTCAATCAGCATGATGTTGCACCCACCATATGTCACTGCTGGTATGGGGTTTGTAGATTTGGGTACTTTTAGATATGCACCTCACAAATTGCTTTGAACTTTGGCAAACAAACTCTAATTTGCCTTCATTTGATTACAAAATCTATTCCTTTTGAATGTGGTTAACCATGAACAGGGTGATTGAGCCTGCATTAGATATTGCAACCAACACTTAGCAGTTCGACTTTATCTCTTATCTTTGTCAAAGTATTTATGTTAATGACCTAACTTTCAGTTTTGACCAATTTAATCCATGCTTGTTGACCTCTAAATTTTGAATGGTAGTGTATGCACACGTTTTTTTTAAAGTACTGTTTGTATTTATGTATTATTACATTTGTCAGTGGACAGCATTAAGGATGCTTTGTTTTTGGTCAAGCAAACTTGCAACACTACTGAGACTGTTTATTTAATATTGTCTATTTAATGTCTTTGGGAAGAACTCCAACGAATACTACATTTCAATTGAGTAATCCATTAAATCGGGAGAGTCGAGTTAGACGTCTAAATTTCCTTTTGCAAAGAAATGTATCGTTCAGATCTAATTAAATTTGTCTTCTCCTTTCTAATGTTTTCTTGCAGCGTTTTTGTTTTGGCAGGCAGTGACGCGCTGTTTTGGCAATCTTTTGTTCTGTTGCCTCCTTTATGCTTTGTAATCTTCTGTCTACATTGCATTAGTCTCTGAAAAATCCCCATTGATGTGAAAATTTCATTAAAGTTTGACTGGAGCTAAACTAGCAATTTCTCAGAGGCCTCGTGTGAGTCTGGGTTCAAAGTTAAAAGAGAGGACAGTTGACTTTCTCTGACGGTTCAGGCCAGATCTCTTCTCCTCAAGTCATGACTCGTGACAGGACTGGCCTTGGGGGCCGCGATTCAAACCCGAGCTCAGGATTTCAGAGGCCGGATCACCTGTGGCTAGTCTCTGCTCTTTACTAACTGTCTGTTGGAGATAAGCTGTGTGTGATAAGATGTGTGCAGTGAAGGCTCAGAGCCATAGCTGCGAGGGAAATGTGGCTATGTATCACAGGAAGCAACGGCTGCTGGTGAGCTGATAGTAACTTAATAGCTTTATGATACAGGGAGGGGAAAATGCTCGCTGTCTTACCTATTTCAGCCTAATGTCTGTACATACACCCCGACACACACACAAAGAAGGAGGGGGCGGTAAGTCTGCATGTTATCCTGCAACACTTTTTTTCATCTGGTGAAAGAAAAGGTCAGTTTAATCTCAACACAGGCTTATCAGACTCTCTTTGCAGTTAACAGAGATTTTTTTTTTTTAAATCGCCTAACTAATTCTCACCTCCCAATTAATATTTTCAAAACACATTCCTACGCGGGTGAAGATATGTTCAGCCGTGTGTGGCGATAGGTTTCCTGGGCTTAATGGCATTTGCGTGCAGGTCATTTTAATAAAGTCATCAATTACAACAGAGTTCAATTTAGTCTAGCCGCGAGCCACAGCAGTGCACAACCGTATTTTCAAGAACATTACAGTTGCTTCTCTTATTTTCTTTTTTCCTTTTTTTCCCCATGCCAGCAGGGTAATTTGCTGAAAAATTACCTGTGTTGCCTTGTAATGTAAGCTAGTCTTGGTAATTTTAAAATGCAGCGACACAAACGCACAGTGCGCTTGAGCTTTCTGATTGTGCGGCGTGAGATGCAACGCTGCTTTTCTTTCTTACCTCAGTGTTGATTTTCAAGCAATTGTTTGTTTTAATTTTAGTTTTCGTTTTAATAAAAACATCCTTTACATTTTGTCAACATTTCATCATGCCATATTCATTCATTTTAGTTATTAGCCATATCATTTCTTTTGAAAACATTAAACATTTATGTACCAGTAGGTACATTTTATATACAATTGTTTATAATGAAATGAATATTTTATATATATAATGGTGGGCCGTTATCAGCGTTAACGTTTGACTCTTATCGCGCGATAAAAAAAAATTATCGCCGTTAATCTATTCACAAAGTTGGGTTGGGAGCTGGGTCTATACCAGTGGCGATTTCTTTAAGACTGCAAGGGAAGCTCAGCTTCCCCCATAATGTCACAAAAGTAATGGTCAAATGATGTACTATTGTATTAACATTTTATTGACTAAAAATGCGTTAGAAAACG
>JAUCMU010045014.1:0-16252 GCA_032275025.1 Enteromius treurensis | reverse complement strand
TTCCTTCATCCATCCATTCTTCACTCCTCCATTCATTCATTCATTCCTTCATCCATTTTTCATTCCTTTATCCATCCATCCATTCTTTATTCCTTTATCCATCAATCCATTCTTCACTCCTCCATTCATTCATTCATTCATTCATTCATTCCTTCATCCATTTTTCATTCCTTTATCCATCCATCCATTCTTAATTCCTTTATCCATCAATCCATTCTTCACTCCTCCATTCATTCATTTATTCCTTCATCCATTCTTCATTCCTTTATCCATCCATTGTTTGTTCCTTCATCCATCCATCCATCCATCCATTCTTCACTCCTCCATTCATTCATTCCTTCATCCATTGTTCATTCCTTCATCCATCCATCCATTCATTCATTCATTCATTCATTCATCCATTCTTCATTCCTTTATCCATCCATCATCCATCCATCCATTGTTCATTCCTTTATCCATCCATCATCCATCCATCCATTGTTCATTCCTTCATCCATCCATTCTTCACTCCTCCATTCATTCATTTATCCATTGTTCATTCCTTTATCCATCCATTCATCCATCCATTCTTCACTCCTCCATTCATTCATTCATTCCTTAATCCATTCTTCATTTCTTTATCCATCCATCATCCATCCATCCATTGTTCATTCCTTTATCCATTCATTCTTCATTCCTCCATTCATTCATGCCTTCATCCATTGTTCATTCCTTTATCCATCCCTCCATCCATCCAGTGTTCATTCCTTCATCCAGCCACCCATTCATCTATCCAACCATCCATCCATCCATCCATTCACTCGTCTACTCTGTCCATCCATTGTTCATCACTGTAGCTATCTTTCATTCTATCACTCTAGCAGTATCTAGCTTTCCTATGGTTAGACCTGTTCTTTGAGCTCACCATCATTCTAACTGTCCATCTCTTTTACTGATTCTAGCTATTTTTTTATCATTTTATCCATTGTTATAGCTATTGCTTTAGCTGTTATTAATAGCAACTATCATTCTACCTCTTGTTCTAATCACCTATTGTTCCAGGTATTGTTTTTTTTTTTTTTTTTTTAGCAACCTATCTTTTTGTAGCAATCTACCATCCCAGTGATTGATATCGGAGGTATCTATCATTCTATGTAGATACAATCTTCCTTCCTTCCCTCCCCAGTGGCCCCGCTCACAACTCATTTGTCTGTGTTTTGTTCTCTCAGTGTCCCTGGTCTCCTTGGACATATCACTTTCTTCAGTTATAAGATTTCTTTTATTGCATCCATGACTTTCTTTCTCTCTGTTGTCCCGTCCTCTCGGTCACTCTCCAGCTCCGTCTCTCTCTTTAAAGTTTCAAGTTGCAGCACGGCGACATGAAAGAAACATGAACACCATTATTGAAAGAGAAGAGATAGGTGGGGCTAGAAACATATTCATGATAATTCATTACTGGACAGCATTTAACATTTTTTGTATCATGCATTTCAGAGTAAAATGAAAGTTGGTGGGAAACGGTGTTGAGTGGAACTGGATTGCATCCAATGCACTGATTGGTTTATTGGCCAAGATGTTATTGGGTAATACTATTGTCTCTGCCCACACAGTGGCAAAGTCATTTCAGAGGCAGAGAAAGTCATTACATTGAGATGAAGGATTATGAAAAACACTGACAATAAAATGCGCCGGTGAGTTATATACAACAAGACCAGGGAAATTTATTAGGAAAGAAAGTAGCAGGGTTTCCACCTTCTGACAACAAGGCAATTGTTTCAATTAGAAATAGAAGGAAAAGTCAAATACATTTTTAAAGGTATTTATTAAATTCGGAAATCCTTCCTGCTTGAACAAATTGTTCTTTTTCAAGGCAATCTTTAAAATCTTATCCAGCAGTTACAAACACCTAAAAAAAGTATTGACTTCATTAATGATACATACTTTTAAATTTAAATATAAAATTGCTTGTATTTAAAATTAAAATGAAATTAAAATATATAAAAGAAAAAGAAAATAAGATTTTATTTGCATTGAAATATCCTGAGGGAGTCCTGTGGATGTGCTGTTGAAGGAGGTAATGAGCTCTGAAGGTTGAGGGTCTGTGGCCCGTGTTGGTAGATAAAAAGATGAAGTTCTCATTCTGTCACTCGTTCATGCTGTCTTTTATCTCTCTCTGTGTTCTCTCTGCCTGACGTGCTTCCTTCCTCTTTACCTGGCCCAAGGCCGTCACCTCTCTGAGCGCTGTGATAGATTAGTGGGTGCGTTGTGTGTATGGGGATACGCGCATGTGTGGGTGCTGTGTTTTATATAGTGTGTTTGTGGCCGTGTATGTCTTTTATGGTGTGTGTGAGAGCTGGGGCAGAGTTGAGGGACTCATTCAGTGTCTGCTCATTTATCTCCGTCTTCCTGAGGCTCTGTGAATTATTACCTGCCTGCCCTACGGAGACAGGCCCATCATGGAGCTCTCCGCTGAGGCCTGTCGCAGAGCTCCATGATAGGGCTTATCATGCACCTGCATGCTGAGGCCCTTCATTCCGAGACGTTCTCCAAGAAGACTCTGGCTTTTGAGAAGTTTGTTAAGGAAGTTAAGTGGTTAAAGATCACTTGTAACCCAAAGGTTGCTGGTTCAATCTCCTCATGGATCATTATTAATATTTTTATTTAATTTTTTGTAGTTTTCTTTAGTAATTTTGTGCATTTTTTTTTTCCCAATGTATGTCGTATTTTTTAATTTATTATTATTATTTTTTATTAGTGGCAGTATAACAAAAATCACAAAATTCAGTTAGTAAATCTATTAAATAAGAATAAAATGCATTAAATTAAATAAAAATAATTTAACAGTAAATGTACTGAAATAGAAATTTAATAAAAGTTTGATTGGTTTTAGTTGGCTGGCAATATATTTAGATATTATGATTATATAATAATCATAATTGTTATGACTAATAATGATAGATTGATACAGAGTTTAAAATCTAAAATTAATAAATAATAAATTAATACAAAATGAAAATAATAAATATATACAGTAATATATAAAATGCATTCATCTTAAAATTATCTTTAAACTCAATAATGCTGACTTAGATTGTCCCTAATACAAAAACCATTTCCTATTGTCTCTATATGAAGTAGCACTAGTGATGCTTGCTTCATCAGTACCCATAAAACATCACAGTCTTTAATGCTTATTCATGTTTGGTTATTTGCATTCTTGTTTGTTTATTTTTAGAGCTCTGTTTTACCGTGGGTCCATGTGTTGGTTTATCTGTCATATCATGTACCAAACTGTCAAACATTTATCCTGAGGGTGGCAGTAGCACACAGAGAGGAGAAACCGAAGCGTTCATGCGTGTTTGTGAGATAGTGTTCAGAATGCATGAGTGCAGTGTGTGTTACATGTTACTGGTTTCATCTGCACCAGAGAGAAGGAGAGAGAGACAGGGAGAGATGTAGCTTAGAGAGCAGGTGTGTGACACTTCACACTCGAGTCTTATGAATTAAACATGTGTACAGCCTGAATGTGTGCGCACGCTTTTTCTTTAAGGCTGCAGGGAACGTTTGCAGTCATTCCACTAAGAGCTGTATGTGTGGTTATAAATTGTTGTGCCTTTTGTTTTCAAGGAAAAGAGAAGAGGTTTTGTCTTTCACATCAGCAGAAAAGATGAATATTGATTTTTGATTTATTCCTGGATCCTCTGCATACACCCGTCCGCAAACCACAAAACCAACCAAGAGTTAAACACACACTGCAGCTCCAAACCACAGCCGGTTGATTACGAAGTTGTTGCTTTGTCCGCTCAGAATTAACATGTATCTTTTTTTATTTCTTCTACTTTATACTTGGTGTTGACCTAAGAATAAAACTTTGATATGCAACATGACTTGTAGTGACTATCAACAATATACAAATCATTAAATAATGTCAATAGTAAATATCCCCTATTATGGATGCTTGAAAATGAGCCTTCGTGCCGTTTGTAATAGGGCTGGACAATATATCGCACAGTATATTCATGTGCATCTCGTGGCAGTTAATACAGAGAGCCGTAGATCACTGACAAGCTACGCAAATGAATCACTCGTAAAGCTGAGCGCGAGATTGTGTAGATTGTCACAACTCTAACCCTAACGGCTCTGTGTATTAACTTCTGCTACATTTGAAAACAGGTGATGGAGATGTACCGCTAATCAAGGAACCGGCTTTAATGACGAGATTCGCATGAATATATTGTGCGATATATTAGAGTTGCACGATAATCATATACAATGAATTATAGGCCTATAATAAAAATTGTTCAAATTGTTAACACTAATATAGTGGACTTTTTGCCACTCTGTACAGCAATAATTACTGTTTTTGCATTACTGTAAGCGGTAGGTTTAGGGTTGAGGTAGACACTGGTTTGAGCTGTATCCCCTCTAGAGGATCCCTTGTGATGCTGAAAATGTTTGTGCTTTGCCACCGCTACACACTTTTTTTCAGATTTTTAGTATATATTTCAATTACTTTTCAAGGCAGCATATTGAGGTTCCTCATCTAAACAACAAAAATATTTACTAGTTTTAGTTAACAACAACAACAACAACAAAACTGCAACTTCATACTGTGCCATAGCAACCAGCAGAAACGCCCTAGCAACACCTTGCCAAACCACTCAAGCCTGTCAGAGTCCTGGCAATTCGTTTCATCACTCATGTCCTCCTGCAAAAATCTCATCCCTCCCTTCCTTTCTGTCTCTGTTTCTCAGGCATAACAGCAGTCTTGATACCGCGGTTAGATCTGGTGATCTCATTGGTCGGCGCGGTTAGCAGCTCGGCGCTGGCGCTCGTCTTCCCGCCGCTGGTGGAGCTGGTGGCGTTTCCAAGTCAACCGCCTCCTCCTCTCCTGCTCCTCAAAGACCTCTCCATCGCCGCCCTCGGCTTCATCGGCTTCCTGACCGGGACCTATGTAACGCTGGAGGAGATCATTTATCCGGACGACCAAGGACAGACCCGTCTCCATGACGACGGGAACTGGACCACACCCACTACCTCACCGCCCTGAAGGCCACGCCCACAAGCGAAGGACCAATCAAGGCACAGTTCCGTATTTAAAGGGCACAGTGTTATTCTGCATACTGTAACAACAAAGAGACATTTTTTGCTCTGGGATGGAGAGCTTGTCTTATAGAGGTTGAGGTGTTTTTTTTATAGCTCAATTTGTTTTTCATTCCACAGGCACATGCCTGAGGTGCGCGGCTGTAGCCCAGATTGCATGCATGTGTGAGTGAGTGATGGTGTGCATGGGAAATATTTCATCGGTACGGCCTTATGGACTTTCCATGACTCCACCCGGTTCTGGATGGAATGGCTTGGACTCCATCAGGCCGGTGGAGCATATTGCATGACGGGCAGTCAGCATTTAACACTGCAGGAGAGCGCCGGAGAAATAATGCACACTGTAGAGAATGTACGTTCTCGCTGACTAGAGGGATTATTAATAAACCAATCGTTTCTCCTAAGGCTTGTGATATTTATTTATTTATTTATTTTCTATTTATTTTTTTGACTGCTGCTGTATTGAGAGGGAATAATGAGTCTTTTATTTAATGACAAACTTTGTAACAGGCTATTAAGCTGTTAGGTGAAGATTCAGAACAAGCTGTCTCAACCGTAATGTGCGGTCATTTAGCACACATGGTTTTTGACTCATCCCTCAGTTTGTAAGACAAGCATGTTTGCAGTAATGCACGTACATAATTACTTCAATACGAAATTGTGTTTCTAAATGATGCATTTCTGATTGTTAACACCATTTGTTATGACCTTATATTTTTATTTAATTTTCATTTTAGTTTTTTTTGTTTGTTTATTACTATTTATTATTATTATCGTCAGTGTTTTCAGAGTTAACTTTTGGCCAAAGCTAACCGTTACTATTGAAAGATTTATTATTTTTATGTTAACTATTTCAGAGTTTAACTTTTATTTTAGTATTTTTAAGGCTTCCAAAGCTAACTTGTGTTATTTACAAATACTTAACAGACTCCTATTGGTGTTATTGCTGGGCTGTGAAGGTTTCAATACTATATATCCAAAACTAAAATTAATTTATGACCATTTTTATACTGTTTTCTGGAGTTATGTGGAGTTGTTTTAAATTTTTTTTTATGTTAGTAAGTATAACCAAAATGAATACTAAAACCATAAAACATACTTACTTAAATGGAAAAAAAGAAAACATAAACATATTAAAAAGTAGATTTACTTGATGTATAAAAATAAACTACATAGACACTACTTAAAATGACAACAGCACAGAAAAATTATTTCTAAATTTAAATTATATATATGCAGTATAAAGTATCTCAGTAATGCTAAAATAAGTTTATTATGCAATTGGATGTCTTGTGGCTATGCTTTCTAAACTGTGCAATTTATACCATTTTATTCAAGAGCAGTGCAAACTGTTAGTCTATTACTGTGAAAGCAATTTTTGCCTTTTACAAATTGAGGGTTGAGTCAGTTTTCTCTAGTACTAAAGGAGACAGACTTATTTTGTACTGAACACTTCGACATTCATGCAACCCTGTATTCTTTCACTTACATTGTCAAAGCCTTATACAGTGTATTTATTATCTGAGTTTAGCTGTGTTTCCAAGTGAAACAGGATAATCATTGAGGATAAATCTAGGCCATTATATCAAAAACATCAGGAACTGATTGGATCGGGGAAAATGGGGAACACAGCCTGGGAGGAAAAATGAAGAGAGTTTGGTGATGTCAGCCGAAGGGAAATTTGTTTCGGTGCCAGAGGAAGTGATTAGATTTTGATGAAGGATAATGAAGACGATATGTTTTAGTCTTTGAACTAACGTGCTCTGATGAATCGTTCACAATAAGATCGGAGCGTGCGTTAAGAATGCAGATAGGGTCAATTTAACAATGAAACCTGCAATATTCATGAAGGATGAGCGCCAGTTTACATTCAATTAAATGTCATAATTGCTCGTTGTCCATATCATAAGGGTCATCGGTGTCAGAATTGAAACATGTCTGCCGATTGTCACGTTTAATAAGATTGCTTTAAATAGAAATGCGGATCCGTCTAAGTTAGTGGCCTAAGGTCTGGACGTTTCCGCCTATTTCTGATTAATTAAATAGATCTGAAAAAGCTCCAAAGTGACACCAGACAGCCTTTTCTTACTCCCTCTCTCTCTTTTTCTCTCTTTCTCTGGCTTTGGCTCATTAGTCGGGTCTTGTTTATATTCTCCTCATGTTTGCTCCTCTCTCTGCAGAAAGCTGGACACCTGACAACTGGCACGCGACAGAGAGAAAGAGAGAGAGAGAGAATATGAAAGCGAGAGGCAAAACGCTCGGATCAGAGAGAGATGGAGCAAATTAGAAGCTGAAAAATAGAGGGAGAAAGCGAGGCGTGGAGGGGAGGAGGAAGAAGAAGGAACGGGGGAGAATTTGCACGAGAGCACCGAGTGCGTGAGGGGAGTCTGTCTGGCACGTGAGGACAAAAATAGACTTCTGCGAGCTAAATATAGCGCAGATCACAGAGCGCGCGAGATGGGGTGAGTAAGAAAGGACTCGCCCGCTCTTTTGGAAATGATTTCTGAAGGAGCGCACCCTCCTCCATCCACCGGCTCCGTTTCTGAAATCTATTTTCGACGTGCACGAAATTTAGCATCTATCATTCAAATGAGAGCAGTAGGACTCACTTTAAAAGCGTGCATAATTCAGAGGGAAGGCTCTCAACGTGATGTGTATTTATAGGCGAAGCCTACGAGAAAGTATATTTAGAGTTTCTTTCTTTTGTCGATCTGACACATCTGGAGGTCTGTAAGGATATAACGCTTGACTAAAGCATTGCACGAGTGCTCGTCCCCGTGAACATGCCTAAAGTCAACTGGCAATTGCAAGCCATTGTACTTGTTCAGAGGAAGAGCGAATTACAGATGTTTTCCTAATATGAAGTAACATGCACCAATACACCATTCACAGTATCAGGAAAACTTGTGCCTATGCATTGTAAAAAAAAATATATATATATGTTAAATGTGAAAAAAACAACAACAACAACAAAAGGATTTAATTTCCCCCTCTCTTATTCTATAAAATGCGGCATTAATATGACAAAAATACAGTAAAATCAGTAACATTTTAAAATATTACTACATTTTAAAATAACAGTTTTCTATGTGGTTCTATCTTATAATGTATTCCTGTGATGCAAAGCTTAAAATCATTACTCTAGTCTTCATTGTCATGATCCTTCAAAAATAACTCTAATATGATTTGATCGATATGATCGTTCTGCTTACAATTTTTGTTATTATAAATAAAATTATAAATAAAAAATCAGCAGCTGCGGTAACAATATTTTTTGTTTTACGGTTTTATGTTAAATTTACAGTTATATACCATAATTTCTAATAATAAACTGTAATAACTGATTCAATGTCAATATACCAACCTATTAAAGTAGTGAAATCTATTTTGTACCCTTGAAGTTCACTGATAAGCTCTAAATGCAGGTGGTGATGAGCAAGCATGAACCAAAACCCATCACAAGCTTTTAGATGTGAACATAAATAAAAAGAGCTCAGAGTCATTCACACAAACACTTAACACCATCATGGTAAGAATTATTAAAATGTGCAATAAACATTAATTTAACAACATTTCATGTAACATACAACCCTAATAAACATAACTAAAAAAAAAAAAAAACTAAGAAGAAACATAGTTATTTCAAAGAAAAAGCATCAAATTCAAACTAAATTCTGGGAATGTCAGTTTACAGTGTTTACCGGGAATTTACCATCAACCATTTAACAGGTTTTTACTGTAGCATTTTCACTGTTTTTTTTACTGTTAAAACACGGTCATTTTTTACAGTGAACTTTTTAAATTGACAGCATCCTTGCTGAATAAAAAAAGATAGTGCATGTGTTATTTGACCTTCCATATTTCCAGGCGAAGCAGAATATTTATGCCAGCACTTGATTGCATTGTGAAAAATAGGTGTTCCGTATGAGAACAATGTCTCTTGGTCAGAATAAGATTAGTAAAGTGCATTAAAGATGTAAATGATTTCACACTGACATGTTATTATGTTTGAGCACCTGAGCTGTAAATGCAGTGTGACTAATTACTCTAAAGCTGTGGGATTTTATGACTTAAATGGCTGAAAACTGACCATAAAAGATTGTTTACACTGTCTGCTATATCAGTTTTATCACAATGTGTTGCATTATGAATTGTGATCAGACACATTTCAGAATGCACCAATGCATGAAATTAAACATAGCTGGAAGTATTTAAACTCATATGCCTTTTTGTATTAAAAGTGTGCATGCAAAAGTATTTCATAAAGTTGTCCAGCTTTGTACTTTTTTGAACATGACAAATGATGGTATGCGTCCAAAAATTTTTACTATACAGTTACTTTTGCATGCATTGATATAAAAATGTTGCAAAAGAGGGTTGAAGGGATATGATAATGACTGCTACAGTCTTGTGTGTATGTGCACAATGAAATGCGTGGCTTTCTGGTGTGTGAACCAGAGCGTGTGTGTCTACAGAAGATGGAGTGAGACGGATGGGTCTACCCACAGTGATCAGTAATGGATGAGCTGATCCAGGCTTGGCTAAACGGTCAGAGTAATGGATGGAAAGAGCCAAGTCTGTCTAAACGCACACAGAGCCCATCCGTGATGACTGACATCCTGGAGCAGACCATGTGTCATCGTTACACATCCTCGATCAAAAAAAAACAAAAAACACTGCAATCCATAATCTTCATGGATTTGTGCAAAGGTAACAAAATACGATTGTTTACCGTTCTGTAAATCTGAATGCAGAAAAGTGCCTGAATTGCCCTTCAGGGATGAGTAAAGCATTGTCCTATCAGGCGTCAAGTGCTTGTTTTGCAAGTCAAATCTGAGACGACGATAGAAAAAAAACTCAGGAATTTGAGTCACGTATCAAATTATAAGACTGGATTTTGATTTGTGAACAACAATTCCACACCACTGAGGCTAATAAAACATTATGCAGCGATGCGCTTGTCACAAAGTGATGACAAACCTGAAATATAAGCACAAAACTGATGGTATCCTAACTACAGTGAAAGCTACAGGGGACATGGTAGCCTCTGCTTTATGTCAAGATAGTTGCCAGAAACAGAGAAAAGCAAACTTAATCTGGCCAAACAAAGACATTTTTAAAAAAAAAAGAAAAAGGATTTGCTAATTAAAGTATGCACGATCGCTGGCATGCTAAGTACTGTGAACAGTGATTGTTCAGCAAACGTGAGTCATTTAATGTTATTTAGTGGATTAAACGCTTTCCTTTTTACGTGACAAAAATGTAGTCGGTGCATCTGTGATTCAAATCTCATTGCAAATCTGTTTTGTTGTTTCCAACAGGTCCAAAAAGGATTAACTTGCTTATTGATTTCTCTGCGAGTGCTTGTTTCTGCACTATGCATATGGCGGCTGGATTTTGTAAATCGTGATGCTTGTGGCTCTAATCGTAGTTGATTTCACTGACCATGACTGACCTGTTGTTTTTAAAAATCTGTTCGAGTCACTTTCGAAGCATAAATCATCCAGGGATTGCATTGCGCAAGTCACGCAGTTGGTCTAAAGTGAATTTCTAAATTTCTAAAACTGGTTGCTGGTTTGTTTTGTGAGTTGCACTGAAAATGCTGCATGACAGAGCTATTTATCTAATTCAGTGGTTGTCAAACCTGTCCTACAAGCACCCCTGACCTGCACATTTTGTCGGACACACCCAATTTATGTCTTGCAGTCTCTACTTAACGAGGTGATGAGTTGAATCAGGTTTGTCTGATAAGGGAGACATGCAAAATGTGCAGGGCAGGGGTGCTTGTAGGACAGGTTTGCAGTTTCCAAAAGAAATAAACACTAGAGGCAGATACACCTTTTATTGGTTTTTCACACAAATTTACAGAGTTCAAATAATTGAGGTGTCATTTTTGCTCAATTACTTGAAGCATACTTGAAGCATAAAAGAAGTTGAAATCACGCTGTTGCATCAACAAATGTGTTTTTTTATGAGTTAACACTATACGGTATGTCAACCGTCCCTAAACCTACCCATCACAGGGTTTTGGACAAATCATACAAAAAGTGAGGTTGTATGAATTAGGCACCTTGTACGAATACATATGAATTGGTCGTGAGACTGTGTTGGGTATGTTTATGGTTGTATTTGGTGTAGGGCATGTTTCCAACATGATAGAGAATGAAATTTTAGCGACAGTCCACAGATATTTCAATTCTGAACCACAGCAATACTTTCCTATATCAACGTAATAAAAGCACGCCAGAGTATTGAACCTGTGTTTTAGCTGCACTCAGTAGAAATTTCTCTTGGAAACTGCAGGGAAACGTGCAGTAGGGTACATAAAAATGGTGTTGCACAAAAAGTGCCCAGAGGTTAATATTCTTTTGAGACCGGGTTGGTTTTTCTCAAATTTGCTCAAATAGCTTCAGCTGGTTACTGGTTCATTCGTAACTTGCATTGAAAATGGTGCATAACAGAGCTATTTATCTAAGTCAATGTAAAAAATGCATGTTGTCCCACCCCCCCAAAATTTGTTCCAATCGCTTTCACTTTAGTGCATGTTATACTATTTTATTTTTAATATACATTTAGTTTTCTTTTTGTGTGCCTTGCTGCTTAAATAGCTACAGCTGGTTATTGGTTTGTTTCGGAACTGGCGTTGTAGTTGGTGCATTGCGACAGAACTATTTTATTTATTTATTTGTTTTTAATTGTTTAAATCTCTACCAAGCTCAAATGAAATGTGTATTGTGCTGTGCAAATCATGCAACTTACCTTTTAAAGCTACAAATCATTTGTTGTACTTAAAATTCACTTAGCTAAGAAATGCTGCCTCTACAGGTAGGTGGTAAATCTATAGAACTACTGTATATCTTTATGTTTAAGTCAAGGTCAAGTGTTTTTCTTTAGATGATCATTTGTTCTAGCTGATGCTTTTCTCTTCTTTTCTTTAAAAATCACATGAATCATGATAATTATCAGGAGAAGCTGCTGACAGTACACAATGCATGCATGTTAAAATGCAAGGAGCAACTAAAACACATTAAACTTCTAATCATGCCTTCTGGAGACACTTCTTAACGAGGTTACTATTACACAGAACGAGTCATTAAAAAATAATAATAATAATATTTGAGAAATATTCCTTTGTGACATTTAATTTTCTCTTCAATTCACAGTGTTCAATAATTCTGGTGTCCTCAGATGATCCATATTTCCATCCAATGTTCCATCCATCCATCATCCATCCAACTTTTACATTAAACTTCAAATCATGTCTTTTGAAGACCCTTATGTTTACGTTGCTCCCTCCAGGTATGAGTCATTTTACTAAGACGTTTAATTACAGATCCTTTCTGCTTTTAAGTGTTTGTGAAATATCCCTCTGTGACTTTTGCTTTGCACCTAAATCCACAGTGTTCAATAATTCTGCTGTCCTCGGATGATCTGTGAGGCTTTTTGCTGTCTCGAGTTGAAAATGAAATGCTGCCTCACCGTATGATTTCTCCTGGTTTTAGGAGAACATGGATGATTTGAGCACCTTGTGGGAAAGTATCTCAGTCCGTACTGCATCCACAGTACTCCGGGGCTGAGGTCGTGCCGGGACAAAGAGCTAATGAGTGTTTTTGGAGTTTGAAATCCAGTGCATTTGGTGTGATGTGCTCTTCTGCCTCTGGTGCGAGTATTAACTCCTGTGTGTAACGTTGTGGGTTGAGAAGAGCTTTAGCGCTCCTGCCAGCTGGTAATTAAAGCAGATGTGAACCTTGCAAGAAGGACGGACTGTGATTTTTCCTTGCGGTTTTGAATTTATCGGGGTCAGACTCTAGAGCTGTTTGTTTGGTTTTTGTAAAAGTTTGCATTTACGTTCAAATCTCATTCACCACTCAGGCCATGAAAACACCAGTGTGCTCTAAGATGCATTTCATCTGAGGTGGTTTGAAATGCATACAAAATGCAAGTCAGCCAAATGTAAATTAGGTAAATGTTTGTTTTGCGGTTCTATACTATGATTTTAAACCTCTGTAAATATAACTAAGCAAATTAAGCAGCAACTCTGCCATCCTCTCATCCCATCTGAATACAAATATACATGACTGCGGTGTATTATTTTTCACAACGCTTCCTCTGAATTACTTTGACCTCTGTTGAATACATTAACTGAAGCTAAATGTCTTGCCATGCTGCATGGTGAAACTTCATTATGTATTTAGACCTTTTTGCAAACATTATGGTAAAAGAACAGCTGGTGGTTCAAGTACCGTAGATATTACATACAAGAGAATTTAATCAAAGGAGAACGTACACTTCAGATAATTATGTCAATTGAGACAATTCAGTCCCATCCACATCCATCATTATTCACGTTAGTCTGGATCATTTCAGGCGGTGTTCTGATGCACTCATCCAGACAACAGACAGCTCCACCTTATTAAAATCTGGAGACTTGGTGAATTTGAGCACAAATGTCATTAAGAATCTAATCCCATCTGAAATGATGTTGCTGCTGTCTCACTGTGATTGCTGTCAGGGAGCAGTGGGGGTCTGGGAGATGTTTTAGACAGGCTGATATGTGCATTTATTGATTGAAAAATCGAATGATTTATTGTTGAATTTTATTGTTTTGGGACTTTTCTGCTGATGATCATGTTCCATCACCATACATCAATCAATCCATTTGTGTTTTTCTTTCCATTCATTTCTATCTATCCATCTATTCATCTATTTTCTATCCATCTATTTATGTTTTTTTCTTTTTATCCATCCATCCATCCATCCATCTGTGTTTTTCTTTCTTTCCATCTATCCATCCATCCATCCGTTTTTCTTTCCATCCGTTCATCCATCAGTGTTTTTCTTTCCATCCATCCATCCATCCATCTGTGTTTTTCTTTCTTTCCATCCATCCATCCATCCGTTTTTCTTTTCATCCGTCCATCCATCAGTGTTTTTCTTTCCATCCATCCATCTATCCATCCATCCATCTATTTATGTTTTTTTCTTTTTATCCATCCATCCATCCATTTGTGTTTTTCTTTCTTTCCATCCGTCCATCCATCCGTGTTTTTCTTTCCATCCGTCCATCCATCTGTGTTTTTCATTCCATCCATCCATGTTTTTCTTGTTCTTTCCATCCATCCATCTATTTATGTTTTTTCTTTTTCATCTATCCATCCATCTATTTTTTTCTTTTCATCCATCCATGTTTTTCTTGTTCTTTCCATCAATCCATCTATTTATGTTTTTTCTTTTTATCTATCCATCCATCTGTGTTTTTCTTTCCATCCATCCATCAATCCATGTTTTTCTTGTTCTTTCCATCCATCCATCTATTTATGTTTTTTCTTTTTCATCTATCCTTCCATCTGTGTTTTTCTTTCCATCCATCCATCAATCCATGTTTTTCTTGTTCTGTCCTTCCATCCAACTATTTATGTTTTCCTTTTTTCCATCCATCCACCCATCCATCTATTTGTGTTTTTGTTCCATCCATCCATCTGTCCATCCATCTATTAATGTTTTTCTTTCTATCCATCCATCTGTGCATCCATCCATTCTTGTTTTTCTTTCTTTAAATTCATCCATTCATCTATCCATCCTTCCATATTACATATCATTCTATCCATCCATCAATCCATCAATCCATCTATCTATCTATCTATCTATCTATCTATCTATCTATCTATATATATATATATATATATATATATGTATATATATCTTGTTGTTGCAGCAGAAAATCAGCAGAAATGAGCTAATCAGAAAGTTATTGCGTTTGTTGTCCTCTTTTTCGGCATTGGTGCATTGATTAAAACTCACCTGGGCTTTTTTGTGCGTGGAATAAAAGGTACTGCTGTTTACTAAGTAAACTGACTGTAACATTAGATACATTTATCACTTGTTCCATTCCTTAAGAATAAATATTTGATAAGCTCAGTCTCCTTTTGCACAGACAGAACGCTGCCTCAGGAACACCTCAATGTCTCATTCTTCAAGCAGGTACCCACACGCTGTGAAATTCCTCAGTTCGTCAGGTAAATCCGCAGATAATTAGGAACCGTGCCAGCGTGGACTGCATAACACTGCACACGGTCAAAGAGGATTTCCTGATCAACAGAATCAGGAGCCGGACAAGCTGCACATCTGCCTTTTAAAACAGCTACTAGAGATTTGTTCTCGTTTGATTTTCCATTTAGTGGACTTCACAGTAGTAAATAAATAAATATAGTTTGCATGGCAAAAAATAAAAATTTTTTCAGAACGGGTTTCATCTGTCATTAGTCTCGTGTAATGTAATTTATCTGCAGAAAAGCAGGCCAGAGAGCCGTAGCAGTCCATTAAATGCGTGACCCAGTTGAAGCCGTGCAACGTTGCTGTGCCAATTGTTCAATCAGTAAAGCAACACTGTCAAAGAAAATCGTTACTTGCAATTTGGAGACATTATTGCAAATTCATTTTACGCAAACTGTCATCAGTGTTTAGCTGACACAAAATGGCAGTTGTTTATTGTTGTGTGTGTGTACTGGCGGGCCGGACAGCCAGACGGAGATGTAATACTTGTTTGGATGATGTGTCTTTTATCAGTCTAGTGTCTTGGCAGATGGCTTACTGAACCCTAGTGACACAGCGTGTGTGTGTGTGTTGTGTAAAAGAGAGAAACACACGCCAGCTGGAACTACAGTCTCAGACAGTTGAATGATTGACCTCTTTGACTTCAGTTATCCTCTGGTTCTCTCTCTCTCTCTTACTTTATCTCTCTTGCTCTATCTTTCTCTCTCTAACACATAAATTCTATCTTCAAGTTAAAGATAAAGACGCCTGGTTTCCATCCAGAGTCAAAAGTTAAAGTTCTTGCTGGAACATGGCAGGCCGTTTACTTTGGGATATCGATGTTAAGGAATAGCTCAGCCAAAATGAAAAGTCTGTCAATGTTTATTCAGTGTCATGTCGTTCCAAACGACTTTCTTTATTCTGCAAGACATAAGAGGTTAAAGTTCTGGGTAATATTCTTTCCTTACAAGAAAGAAAAAAACCCCTGAGAAATCTAAAAACAATTCAATTCAATTCAAATTTATTTGTATAGCGCTTTTCACGCTCCATATCATTGCAAGGCAGCTTTACATCAAAGTAATTACAGTATAGTTTACTGTACAGTTTTACAGTATATGTAGTAGTAGTTTGTACATGT